>JAAGAY010136920.1:0-36821 GCA_011801015.1 Ardeotis arabs | reverse complement strand
CAGGTGACCTGGCGGCGTGACGCCAGCGCGTCCGCCGGGGAGGAGAGGCGGAGGGCAGGTAGACAAGATGGCGTCGCCCGGTGGCAGGGCTGGAGGTGGCGAGGCGGCGCGGGTTTCGTAGGGGTTGGGCGGTGGGCAGTGGGCGGTGACGGCCGGAGCCGCCAGCTGGGGGCCGCCAGGCACCGAGCAGGTAACGAGCGGGCCGGGAAAGGCAGGGGGTGGGGGTACTGGTCCCCGTCGTAACGAGGCCTGGGCAGGGGGGGCGCAGCCGGCCGCTCCCGGGGCTCCCCGCCCCGCTGCCGGTCCCAAACTTTGCCGCCGCTTCTCTTTGTCGGGGGAGAAGGATCCTCTGCGCTCCCGGCGTGATTCAGCAGATGTGAAGTGCCGGCCGGGCGGCTGCGGGGCCGCCGCCTTCCTCGGGGACGGAGGGGAGGGGGTGCTGGCAGGCTGGGGGGGAAGGGCCGCTCCCCCGGCCGTGGAGGGAAGCGACCCTGTGGGCGCCGCTGCCGTAGCGTGTGGCCGGGCTCCGCCTTCATGGCGAGCCGCTATTGCCTTTGGAGGTACCGCTTAATGGAGGACGGAACCTGCACGGTCAGCCGAGAGTCCTGGGCTGGGCCCGGGGAGCGGAGGGAGGGCGGGCGGGCAAGTGGGGTAACGCTCCTTTCCCTACACGCTCCTGCTTTCTGGCAGTTCCAGAGGCTGCCTGAGTCAAGGGAATGCGTTTCTGCTTAATAATCCTTGATTTATTTGCCTTGTAAGAGCTGATTGCTGTTGAAATCTGAGTAAACGGTTAGTGTCCATGATATTTGGAAGGGGGTTCCTCCCCAAGGTGACTAAATCTTTTGCCAGACGAAAGAGCTGAAACATCTATTTGGAGGGGGGCATGTTTTGTCAAGCCTGCCTTCAGGTAATTAGTTAATTTCTGGCTCTTGCGTGGTAGAAACCATAGTAGTAGTCATCTTCCATGTGCCACTTGTGACTTTAGATTTCTATTGTATTCACTCTTTGGTTGTGTCTTCTTGTCAGCTGAATAGCCAAAATCTTGTTTACTTCATGGATCTTAGCCCTCCACCTCTCTGTTTACGCTTATTGCTTATTTCTGGATCTTTTCCAGTTAGCTGCTCTGCTTTTGAATGGGGAAGAGGAATGCATCTTTCTCTGTGTTTGAGGTGCAGATGTACCATAGATGTATACACTGGTGTAGGAATATTTCAGTTTTGTAGTTTCTAACTTCCTGGTAATGACTTGTGTTCTGTTTACCTCAGTGCTTACTAGAAGTAAAACTGATAGCACTTTTATGGAGCTATTTAGTATAAATCAAGAGCTGTCTTCCTGAGTTTTGATAGCTCAAAATCTATGATTTTAAAGGAAAAGTTAGGATTGCTTTGCTTTTTTAATTAGTAAAAGAAAGTGCAGTAGATGGAAATGAGTAATCACCTTATCAAGTGATTTTGTTCCCCACATCATTTAATAATTCCAAACAAGCAAAAAAAAAAAGTAATCCTACAGAAATGTTACGACGTTTATACTGTCTTATTGGAATAGAGATAAGCAGGTGGACTCTGGCACTTAGCTTTATAACTAGTATAGCTACAATCCTGGACTCAATAAAAATGTATTCATGTTAAATGTAAGTACATTGAGGTGGATATTCCTAAATGACAAGTGAGCATTGCCAAACAAAGGAACAACTGGGTTGTGACTGGTGATGTGTGGCTGTGCTACTGATAGAAGGCATACTGCATCTCACAGCCTGTTATGGGGTTGAGAGGCTTTTGTGGGAGCTTGGTGAGGGGAATCTTACTCCAATGGTGATCTAGTATTTTAAGGAAAAAGAGGAAAAGGTGGTACTGCTGTTAGCCAGACGTCTTCCTCGCCTTCCTTACCTTATCAACCTCAGAGCACTGGACTTTCTGCCCCTGTGCAGGCACTTCTGCAACTGCTGGCTTCCAGGGGCTGACCCTGCGTATCTGGCATCTCTGCTCTGCAATAGCATTTTTTAGGGGAGAGAGGGAAAATAAATGTTTTGACCTCGTCTCTGTGTCCTTTTCTCCATACTGAACAGAGCTATGTATGTAGCACTGTACTAGCCACGGGGAAGGGAATGGTACGTGTGGTAACAGCAGAGTTGGACCGCTACGTGCGGGATGGTGTTAGGCTGCAGTACTATGGTAGTAGTGCTACTTAATAGCTTCACTTTTCTGTACACCCAGAGCTGTGATTCAAAAGCGGCAGCGATGCTTTAGATCACCATTGCAATTGTGTGACTTAAACCTTTTAGGCAAAACCTTAATTCTCAGGATAGGGGTGAGAAAAAAACGTGTAGTCTTTAAGAGCAGCTTTTGCAAGCTTGTGGTTTTAGTCGCATAAACAAAACTGAAAGTGATTGCACTTTTCTTGTCTCATTGGATGTATCTGGCCTGCAAGTATGATAGTTCTTTTTTTTTCCCCCTCCATGTGAGCGCACTGTGGAACAAAGGAGTTGGGGAAGAAGATCAGACACTCCGCATAAGTAAAGTGTAAGCTGAAACAAAGGTACTTGAAACTTCAAAGGGAAAAACAAGGAAATATCGGGCACAAGATAAATTAATGAATAAATGTTAGTTTCTCTTTAAGGAATTGAACTGCAATTTTTAGAATATTTTACAAGTATACTGATCAGTATAGAGAATATAGTGATCAGCTGGGAGACTTACACTGTAGTTTACATTGTTGGATAGAAAAATCTTAGTGATGAAAAATCATCAAAAAACACTTGCAAGATCTCGATCTCCATCGTTCACATGGTGTTTTGCAGTGCCCAGTATTAGTTATCCTGGAGACAAAAATCTCTAACAGAATAGGAGTCAGGTTTCTGGACCAGTCCAGCAGACTGCCTCATCTGACTCGGTCACACTGCCAGCCAGAGCTGTTTTGGCTGGTGCTGGTAGCAAAAATGCTATAATGCCACAGAAGGTATTGCCTTACTCCTCGTCCTTTTAAATAGTGTGATCTTATGGTTTCCTGTTGCTTCCACAAACTGTAGGGATTGTTAATTCAAGGCATTCAATATTGTAGTTAATACTGAATTGTCAATATTGTCCAGTATCTATATCCTAAATTTTTGACATCAGTGTGTTCTCATATTTTACAGCTCTGCTGGATTGATTATTTTGATAAACTGATGTGTGACAAGTTGAGTTTTACTTACTAGACAGAACTTCTATCCAGCCTTCTCTGGCATTTTTTAATAACATAATCACTCCCAGTCTTTTCAGTCATAAATCCTAGTGCTTCAGCTGTCATTTTACAAGGATGTCTACCTCAACCCATTACTGTCTATTTAAAATTGATCCGTGCAATTCAGATCAGTGTCAGTGTGAAGAAGGTGTAGTGGAGCTGTAATTGAAAAGCTCTGGAAAATAATTTTGAAAGCTGTTGCTTGAAGAAAAGGCAAAGAAAGTTTGTTTACAAATTACAAATAGCTTTCTTGTTTGAAAAAGTATGTCTTCTAAGGTGTATCAAAGCTTGGTTTCTCTTCACTTGTGTTAGTTTTGTTTAGTGGGGGTGGTGGGCAAGGTGAATTGAGTCATTTTGCAGAGGTGAGAGCCATCCAGCTGGCTTTGGATGTTGCTGAATGGGAAAAATCACCCAGGTTAACGAAGAATGAACTTTGATAAAACTGAGCAAAATGCAACAGTGATGGAACCAGAACTGGCTTTAGCAACTGGCGCCCAACATGGGGCTGAGGAATTTGGGATAAGGATGTTAGTTGGGAGCAGTAATGGGCAAAACATGGACTGAATTCAGCTAGAGAGCAAAATGATTGTGGGGAATTTATGTTGTTCTAATTGTGGTGAAGGGACGAGGCGTCAATTGTGTGTAAATTGTCTGCTTTTTGGTTGGTGTTGTGATGATGTTAGTTTGATTCTGGTGTGGGGAATTCTTTTTTGTTGATGTATGTGTATTTTAGTGATGAATACATGGTTCATAGAGGCGAGGGGTTGGTTTTGTTTAGTGGCAGGGGCTACAGTGGCAGCTTCTGCGACAAGTTTACCCTTTGTCCAGTGGATTTGGCTGGGTCTAGGGCAGACACACTGCTGGCCAGGGCCAAGCCAATTGATGATGGAATGTTCAGTGAGAATGCCTCTGTGATAATGTATTTAAGAAGGGGAAGAATAAAAAAAAAAGTGAAGAAGCAGAAGTGGGGGCAGAAAGAGGGAGGCATGAGCCTTGTGGCCCTCACCCTTTGGCCATCCGGGTGGGCATCTGAGCCTGGCTTGGCCCGGCCCAGCTGAGAGGAGGGAAGAGAGGAGATGTGAAGAGAACCTGAGGCATCTGCCTGAGCCAGTTGTGAAGAATTTCCTGTGAGGGGAATGGCTGCAGATGCCAAGGTCATTGAAGAAGGAGGGGGAGCAGTAATGCTGCTCCTGGCAGAGATTCCCCTGCTGCCCGTAGTGAGGCTGGCTGTCCTCCTGCAGCCCATGGAGGCCTACGGAGGAGCGTGGGGAGGATCCCATGTTGGGGCAGGTGGATGCTCGAAGGAGGCTGTGACCCCTTGGGAAGCCTGCACTGCAGCAGCCAGTTCCTGAGGAACTGTACCCCATGGAAAAGGACCCATGCTGGTGCAGTTCATGAAGGACTGTAGCCCATGGGAGGGATCCCATGGTGGAGCAGGAGAGGAATGTGGGGAGTTCTTTCCTCAAGGAGGAAGGGGTGGTGGAAAGTGGCATGTGATGAACTGACCACAACCCTCATTCCCTATGCCCCACCCTGTGCTGCTTGGGTCGGGGAAGGAGTTAGAGATAATTGAAATTAAGTTGAGCCTGGGAAGAGGAAGGAATGGAGGGGAAGTTGGTTTTGTTCTTTCTCATTATTCTGCGTTGGTTTTATTAATAATAATAAATAAATAGTTTTTCCCAAGTTGAGCCTGTTTTACCCATAACGGTGACTTCAATGATCTCTCGTTGTCCATATCGCAAACCTCAAGCCTTTTTATTATATTATGTCTCCCCGTTCCCTCAGAGGCTGGGGGGAGTGAGTGAGAGACTGCATAGATTGGTCGCAAGTGGGGCTAAGTTATGACATCCCTGTATTGTGCCTGCTTGCTCTGATAACTAGGAAGGCACTGCTATTGATCTTATAGCATGTACCACTCTACAATCAATCATTGGGATTGCAGTTGATCGATACAAGCCTGAGCTCACAGTTTTTTCTGTGTTAAGTACTTGGGTAAGTAATCCTCTGTGGTATGCAATTGCATTGCTTAATTCTTTGACCCTCTGACTTGGTGTGAATAAGCTCATGTTCTGTGTCCCTAATGACCTTCTGCAGTCAGTGGAGTCTTGTATTGAGGTCTCCTAAAAGAAGCTGAGCTTTGGGGGTTTCCATCTCTTAAATGATCAGATTTATTGAAAATCCTTGCTTTCATGGGGAAGGCATTTTCTTAAATGTTAAGAAGCACTGTCTTTCCTGTGGTTGAGAGGTTTTGAAAGAACAGCTTGTATGTCCAGAGCTGGTTGTAGTGTTTGGCTGTTGTTTTGTTTTGGTTTTTTTTTTTCTCTTTTGAAAGGCTACAAGGCCTTTTCAGAATCCTTTAAGCTTGCAATACACTTGAAATACAGAAGTATATCAAAGGGGGAGTGAAATATCATTTCTCTGACTTTGGTTCAAATCTTCTTTTCTAGAAGGGAAAGTAGATTGGTTCAAAAACCATGTTGCATTAGTAGTATTGCAGTTTCTAAGTAATGGAAATTCTGAGCTTGTATTTTCTCAGCTGCATTTTGTGTTAGACACTAGAGTGACATTTTAAATAAGAAGAATGAGTCCTATCCAAGAAGTAGTCAGTTCTTCATCTGGAATATGGTCTGAATATGAATATACTAAAGCTACTAAGGTATTGGTACTTAGTATGATGGAATCTAGTAATAGCATAAAGAGTTGTGAGCTCCCAGTTAGTCTGGTCTATGTTGCTGGAGATCAGCATTCATGATAACTACTAGATTATGTGAAAGATTTTATTTAAATGCTTTCCTAATGTATATGCTTGTGCTTGTACCATTTGACATTTCTAGGCTAGCAGCAAATGAAGCCATGCCTGAAAGGACTGGTGAGATTTATTCCCTAAGTTTGGGAAGCTGGATTTCTAAGATTATGCATATTACCAGTTGTGCTGTATCAAGTGTTAGCACTGTGCTTAGTCTAGACATAGAGATGTTGCTTATGTGTTCAGCGTGGCTTGCCTTATCAATTCTGAATTCTAAAATAGAACTAGATGCCTAGTTTGTAAACATGCTGCAAAGTAATTGTTAAAGAGTGTAGATTTCCTTTTCTGATACAGCAGAGCCACACTGGGTTCCACCCTAATGACTAATACCATCATGTGGTGTCCTTGCACAGAAATATATAATAATTTCAAGTAGAAATATAGGAGGCGTATGTAGTAGGGAAAGGAGTTTATATGAATAAAATCACTATTAATAGTCTGGAGTAAAATTATGTGTGGTGAAAAAGGATAGAAAAGCTTCATGCTTCATCACCTCTGAGAAAAGAATGTATTCTTAATCTTTTAATTAAGTATTAGGTCACCATAAGCAGTTTGTTGCCAGTCGGTTTGACTCCTTGGTAGTAAAAAGCTGAAAGATTATTGAGTTTCATTTTGATTGCTGTGTTTGTAACAGTATAAAAATAAGAGGTTTTATTGTGCTTTTCAAAAAGTACTTTTAGGGTCTTTATTGAGAAGATGTGGAGTTAGTAAGTGAATACATGAGCTAATTCAGGTGCTAGTTGGAGTTTTGTAAACAAAAATGGATAGAAAAATTATGGTACTATAAAATAACTTTGCACTCAAAGCGGGTGATGAACCATAAAGATTTTGAGGGGCAGATTTCTATATTACATGCCTCTGAGATTTGTGAGCTCCTTATAAACCTAGGATTGTTATTAATGAAGCTGTAATTCTATCAGGAGTCACTGGCTGGCGGGGTTCTGTACCAGCAATTACTTTTACAACTAAGCATATAACTATTTGAGATATTGTCTTCTAGATACTATTCTGAGGAATAATTTAAAGAAAATCTTTGGCTAAGAAGATTCTTTATCAAGTTTTAATCAGCCAGCTACTTATGTTACCATTTTAATCTGAAGAACTATCATACTTTGTGAGGTGGAGGGGGAAGTGCTTTTCAGGACTCCCACAGCTAATAAGGAGTCTTGTGCTTGCACAAAAGCAAAATGCAATTCCTTTAAGCCAGTGAACTGTCTGTGGGAGAACAATTGCAAGATTCTGATTAGTGTCTTAGCAGGGGCAGTTTTCAAAATATCTGCAGTTACAGGCTTCCTTGTTTGTAGAAGAGAGTTTAATATATTATTTCTGTTGACTTACCTGGAAATCTTTTAATAGCTGGTAAAAAGCTCATAATGTATTCCCAGATCATTGAATGACTGTGCTTAGTAATATAATTTATTTTCAAAGAAAATGCAAGTAAAGATGGTAAAAACCTTGTTGCTTTTAACTAACAGTATTCAGTTTTTCATAATTTGTGTGCAAAGGGAAAGCTAGCAAATTCAAGTGTGGACATAGATGTTACTGTTCTGTTTTGTAATATCTTCTACATTAAGGACTTCAGCTGGAAAAGCCTTAATAAATACAGCTTAAGGAATCCACAAGCACATTATGAGATACAAGATGAATAAAGGTAGACAAAGGTAAAGAAGTTGAATGTGGCATGAATGGCTATGTGGTCTAAGCTGCTTTTGGAGCTGGGGATGGACTCTAGGAATATATATATGATTTAAAGGATGGCTGTCACATCTGTTTGTGTGACATAACACCATCCTTTTCATACCTGAGCTTCTGTGTTGTACATGCTAGTACTATGTGGTTCTGAAAGTCTGCCTGTCTCTTGGGATGTCCTCTGTGTGTTATGATATTAGATGAAGAAGTTCTGCCTTCTACCTCTCTGCTTTTTCTCCCCTCTCCCAAGGAGATGAGTGCTTGAAATACACCAGTGCTTAGTGCAGGGATCTAGCTATACTGGGTAAATTAATTCTACCAAGTAATGTAAAGGTCTTGTCTCCCAGCGCAAGGGGAAAGAGTGTATCCATTTTACTAAAAGGCTTCTTCAAGGCATAGTTCTCCTGTAATTTAACATTACTGCAGGAATGTAAATTTGATGTTCCTGTTCTGTCATTAGGCAGCACTGAATTTATTTGCTGAAGTAAGCTGGGTGGAATCAGACATGGATTACAAAAGAGGCAGACTGAGACTGATGCTTAGGTTACAGGAGAAAATCTGGTATCTCAATTGAGGAATGGTCAGCCTGTAGTCTTTCCACTTTCCTTCTTTAAAAAAAAAAATAATCTTGCTGCTTTGTCACAGTAATAATGTTGCACTGAGATCTCTGTACTGTTAGCAGTCCCATATCGTTACCACTCAGTTTGGGGAGGAAAAGTTGTGGGTATGACTGTTGGATGGTCATGGGGCAATCTCATCCAGCAACCTACTCTGGTCTAGTTGTAGAAGTAAGGCTAGATTGCTGATGCTCAGTTAGATCTGTCAAAATGTCCTGAGGAAGTGAAGCTAATGTGTCTCTGAAGGCTGCTTTTGCACACAAAATGAGCTGTTTCTGTTTAGTTACTCATTGCTTTAAGTGTTTTAGGGGTTACATTCATGACTGTAGCTGCTGAATAAATTTCTAATATGCAGGAAAAAAGTTTATACCACTGAGTGAGACTGGTGATACAGTCTATAACAAAATTGCAGACTTAAATGAATGTGAAGTAGTAACTTAGAAATAAAATTTGGATTAAATCCGATTTTGTATTATCAATCCAGAAGAACATCTTTAAGGCTTTTATAGTAAGATGGAAAGCTGAGTAACAGTAATGTAATAGGTAAAACTAGGAGAACAAAGATATTGATTCAAACTTGAGAGAATGCAGTGGGATTCCTGGGGTAGCTGTGGATTTGGGATTCAGGAAATAAAAGTTCTGTTCTGGCTTTGTTGCTGGCTGAGCTGCATGACTGTGGGCAAACTGCTTCAGCTTTGTGCCCTGTTCCTCACACCTGCAAAAAAGGGGTAGTTTTACTGCTGGTTAGGTGCCTTGACAGCTATTCTGAAGTCTCATGCAAGAACTAGGGGGTACTAAGGGTATAAGGGAGTTCTGACAAAACTACTTTCTGCTCAAGGGAAAGGTAATGAGTGAAAAGTGTGTGTATTTAAGGATGTTCAGTTCCTGGCCGTGTAAATATCCTATAGCCTTCTAGATTTTGTCTGAAAGCAGTGTCTTTCTCTGCCTATGGTTTATTTTCTGTTCCACTTGAGCATGAAACTCTAGTTCAGTCTCATGCGCTCTTATAGGAGGCTTGTAATTGTGCATGTGTCTGTCACTTCCAGTACCTTGTGAGTTTCTGGGTTTTACTCTGTACATGTGTGACAGAAAGATCACTCTGTGTTTGTAGTGAGCTGCAGGCTTCCAGTCTGTGCTAGTCCTTAAACTCATCTGCTGCAGGCATTAGCTACAAGTGTAGAATTGCAGTGCTGGAAGGGCAAATTGAATTTTTATCTCACAGAGAGATAAAGTAGACCTTTCCAGGATTTTTTAAGTGAGGAAATGTAAATCTCAAAACTCATTTTATATGGAAACAATTATAATTAAGGTAAGAGGGTGCAGAGGTTATTTTATGATTCTTAGGGATCTACTGAGTATCTTCTCTGAATGTAGCTGGTGACTGCTGCACAACAGGGAGGGACAAATAACACCTGTAATACAGAAAGGCTTTCTGAAGCAGTATGTAAAGGTGGATGTAGCAACTGGAGCATCCTTGAAAGTTATGTCTTGGGGACTGGGTAGTTGCTCTGTTTTCCTTCTCAGAGGGTGAGGATTGTCTGCTTGTGTATCTCCACTGCTAGTGACCTCGGCTGTAGCAGTTGCGCATGTAGAATGAACTTTGTTTCCCTGTTGCTTGTAGCTTCCATTCCTGAACTTTTCAGTCCATTGTTGGACTATAGGCCGAACCATATTTCCATTTAAGCAGTCTGGAATAGAGGGGCCTTTGCTGTTGAGAACTTCAAGAGATTGCAAGGGAGATGTTTCTGCTCGGAACTGGGCTGTGGTGCCTTTAAGTGGTCGGTAGGCCACTGAAGTTTTCTAATATGTAACACAGCAAGTAGCTCTTACCATATTCTGGAGGGCACCCTCAGTTTGACTTCTCTGTGCAAAGTTGGATTTTTACTTTTCTTCAGTAGGCAAGCTCTCTCAAGACCACTTCCAGTGTTCCCAATGAATTCAATTCCAGAAGTGAACTTGGTATGGGTACCCCTTTGCCAAGCCTGTTCAGGTGTCTGCTTCTATTTTCGTATGTGAGAGTATTTTATTTTTGGTAGTTGGTAGTGATACTTCTGTTCCTGTGTGTTTTTAAAGAGCAGAACTTAATCTTTGCTACCAGCTCTGGTCTTCTCTAAAGTTAACAAGCCTTTTCAAGAAATAATTAAGGTGTAAGTATTCCCTTTAAAACTGTTTTCTATTCTTTATGTTCTGTAATTAAACATGGAACTGGTGTGTAAAAGCAAGTGGATCTTGCTCACTTAAAATATGACTTCTGGTAGTGGAATTTAATTCAGTGTTGACTACAGATAGATAGTATTTCCCATCCAGATCCTCTTTTTAATGCAGTCATTCAGTCCTGTTTGGACTGGGTGGAAAAACGTGAAAACAGGTTTAACTGGTACAGTATGTGGAGATGAGGCAAGATTGGTTCTTATTTAGGCATTACTGCAATGGGATCATATTTTTATCAGCTTGATTCACTTTTTTATATTTCTTTTTGATTCCTTTGTTCTTTTGAGTTAGTCTGGGAAGGAGGGTGTCCTTGCTGGGACCTCATCTCAGTGAACATATGAAAATAGATGAAGTGAATGTTCCCCTTGAACAGTGATGAGGCTTTTTTCTTGTAAGTTTTGTCCTTCAGTGCAGCAAAACTTGGGATCTTTTCGGATATGTATTTCTGTATATGCTTGTTTTCTTGTCTCAGCCTTGATAGAAAGGGTTGGATGAAGACTGGCTTAGTAGGAGTGGCACTTGAATTAAGGACAAAATGCATTGAAAGCTGAAACTGTACCAGTGATACATTGATGGGTGGAAGAAGGTGCGTAAAACAAACAAACAAAAAATCAGGTAAGTCAGCTAGTGACAACTAAAAGTCACTTCACTAAGTGTGAAGGATGTCACATCTGTAGCACCTAAGATAGAATGCACATTTCTCACATTAACACTATCAAGACAAAGGCAAAGCAAGCTTACGAGCTATGTTTGAAAATCAGAAAGACTTGAGATGATTTGAGTTTTATGTTGTCGCTTTGCAGAAAAACGTTTTGGTGAGCACACCTTTCCAGGTATGCTGTGATCAGCTCTTACATGCTTCAGCAGTTGAAGTTTTTAGAGCTGCTGCTTTCATCTATCAAAGTGTGTATTTGGTGAAAGAGTAACCTATGGTGAATAGGGGTGTTTCCTGGAAGATGAAACTGAAAGATGAAACTGAAAGAGTAGATTTAGATTGAACATAAGGAAAATTTTTTTTTTTTTTACCGTGAGGGTGGTGGAACACTGGCACAGGCTGCCCAGAGAGGTGGTGGATGCCTCATCCCTGGAAACATTCCAGGCCAGGTTGGATGAGGCTCTGAGCAACCTGATCTAGTGAGATGTCCGTGCCTGTGGCCGGGGGGTTAGACTAGATGATCTTTGAAGATCCCTTCCAACCCAAACTATTCCATAATTGGTGACTTCTAAATGAAGTGAATTTGCATGGAACTTTCATTCTCAGAACATGGCTCTCTTAGTTGAGAGAAATGAGGCCTGTTTGTGGAAAACAGGGATATCACATGGCTGGAAAAGTTCAGCAGTTTTAACCATGTTATGGGAGAGATACTGCAGGGAGTGGGATAAGGCTGTTAGTGGCCTTCTGTGTTTTTGAAATTGCATGGACTGAGGATGCAATCAGGACTTGAAGCAGTGGCTCCCATGCTGAGTTCAAGGTTTTAGTCTGCTTGCTGCAGGGCAGGAGGAGTTGGTTGTAGGTGGAATAGTTAATTTAACAGGCTGTGTTTTCTGTCAGTACCATACTGAGTTTTGCTGGGAAAATATTAAATGTGTACTGAGAGTGGGTAGTGCATGTGACCCTAGTATAAAAGGAAAAAATGATGAATCTGTAGTAGTCTTAACACTGGTCCCATTATTCTCGTACAGTGCAGTAGATATGTGTTTTGGCTGAGTGACATGGCAAGTGATATTTGACCTGCTGGCGGATTTTTTTTCCGTTTAAAAACTTTTGTCTAACTTGAGTTCTTGCTAGGTGGTTTTTGTCTGATTTGTTAAAGCAATTCTGTAAGCATTCATATTGCACCAGATTTCTAATAACAAAAAAGGTAATTATCAATAAATAGCACTGTTTCTCTTATGAGCTTTAACAGGGAAAAGGTGACAGTTGTATAGCTTTCTTTGGAATGGATTTTTTTAAGTAGTCATTTAATTGCTGTAATATGTTTAAATGCATTAAATTCTGGTTAGTATTTATTGAAAGAATACAAATTGCTTTCTGCGATAACATAATGTGAGTTCTTGTGTCAGTATTGGGAATAGAGCCTTGTATGGTCAACAGAGTCAAACTTGTTTCTAGGTAATACAAGATCAGCTACCTGTATGCTTCTCTTGGTCAAAGAGCCTAAGAAGAAAAAGCTTGAAACGGCACAGATTCTGCTTTGGTGGATTTTTTTTTTTTTTTAATTAAAAAGGGGATATTCTGATTAATGGCAAAAGCTGGTTTTATGTTGTCAGCTTTTTGGGAGAACATTTGTCTAGCTCTCCTCATTCATAACTGGGACAAGTCTGAAGTATTAATAATATTCAAGTACTTCAGAGTCAGCTTGTTACATATTAAGTATCACTGCAACAAATAGAGCAGCATTTTAATTGGCTCATGCTGCTCTAGGTTCCAGATACACAGTTTAAATGTGCAGGATGTTCCACTGATTTTTTTATACATCTTTACCAAAAGAACAGAATAACTGGGCTATTCTGTTGCTGAGGCTAGCAACTCTTTCTAGCACTCAGTCTCTCAGGTTTGGGAAGGATTATATTTAAATATTATCTTTTTTCTAAAGTGCTAGGATTAAGTAGAAAAGTAGATGTACATTCCTGGCTCTGGCTAGTGCTAAGATGCCTGTTAAAGATTTGGCTCACTTGTAGTAGCATGAAATCTTGTGCTAATTAAGCTGAATTAGCTAAATTTGCTAATAGGTACTAGATGCTTTCCATCTGACTATTCTAAGCTCTCAGAAGTGGTAGGTATTTGCTATCCAAACTTCAGATACTGCTTTAGTTATAAGCAGTGGCTCTGCTCATCAACTTTGGGACTTGTTTCTTTACTGCCTTGTGAGATTATTGTAGCTCTAATTGGTGGTACAAGTGCTGGATTGTCTCTTCACCCTTTTTTTTCCTAGAATGTAGGAGTTACACTGCATATTTATATTTTCTGCTATGGTTTATTGTGCAGATGTCTGTCTTGCCTCTGTATGTCAAGGAAGGGAAGATTGTCCTTCTGTTTCTAGTTTACCACCCTTTTCTTGATGATATCGTAGCTTCTAGGTTAGTGAAGCTGACATCAGGAAGCAAAGAAGGATGAAAATCCACATCAGCTCTTAGAGCTGACTGAATCTGGGTTATCCCCTTGTTTGCTGAATTTAGAAGTCAGGCCATCATGTTAATTGCACATGGCCTTCTCTTATGACAGGACTTTTTTTGGAAAGAGTCCATTTTTAAAAAGGCCACCCATTTGCTGCAACAATTAAATATGAGTTTAGAATAGGTGCATCTTTTGTACTCTTGTTTGGCATGTAAGTCTGTGGCCAAAGGAATAGCACTGATCTACCTTGACTGCAAGGCTGTCTCTAAGTACTTTTCAATTTTCTCACCCTCGTGCCTGTGAAACTTGTAGTTCTGGAGGCTTGTGAGGTGTATAAGCTTCACCTTCATTGGAAACTTGTATGGCTGGTAAGTGATTCAGTGATTGAAAAACCGGTGCATTAGTGTACTACACTTCCTCAGCCTTGTAGAGTTTTCCCTTATTTCCAGTCGAAACGTATCGCAGATTACCTTATGTCCCAAATGTACAAGGACTCTTACATGTGCTCTTAGAGGAGTAGTAGAGCTGTCCGTTAAAAGCCTTAAATCCTTAACCAGGTCAAATAGTATGTGCTTTTAACAAGTGCAGTGTCTTTAAGGAACAAAGTGGGACATGACATAAGGATAGCTGTGCAACTACAGTGTCTAATATTAATGCCATGAATCCATATGGAACTATAGAGTGGGAGGTGCCGTGCTTCTCCAAGAGCTTGCGGAAGAGCTGTCTTCTGCTTTAACTTCCCATTGATGGCTGTATACTGAAGCAGAAGGTCTAGTTGGCCACTATGTCACATTAAGCAGTGGCACAATATGAAGAATCAATTTCTCCCAGTGTTTGTCACTGCTAGGAAGATGGCTATCCAACATCTGCATGTAAAGCCCTGTAATGGATGTTATTGCCATCAGTAAAGAGTGTTGTGTTGTCTTGTAATGTAATAATGTGAGCTGCACATGGGCTTACTCTTCAGGTGCTCTTTTTTTCCCTGTCTTTTCTACTTGCATATTCTGGAAATGTTTTCAGAAGTGCCTTTTTATTAGTTCCTGCTCCTCTGCCCCTCAATCACTGCACTGCAAATAACAAACTAAATTAGTTTTGTTACAGGCTGTCCTTCAAAATTTACATCTCTTGTCACAGTTGCTTGGATTTTTGATCTGTGGGGCATATATGCAGCAGAGGTACTTCATCCCTTTTTCCCTCCATTCCCTGTTGTTGGTGAAATCCCTGCTCTGCATTTGATTAAATGTACAGTGACCACGTTTACTTATATCCTGTGAGATGAAGACATTTCATTAGACTTATTTTAACCAGTAGCCATTGAAAATTGAATGGAAACTCCCTACCTATTTTTGCTTCAAGGGTGGTCTGGTTTAGTCTTGTTGATCTTAAAATAGACCAAGAACCTTCATGTATCTTGTCTCCTGGATTTCAGTAGCACTTACAAGGAATTACTGCAGATATAATTATAACTTTTTTTTCTTGTTAAGACTAGTGAAAGGGATGCTTTTTCTTTTTTTTTTTCTTTTTTCCCACCTTCCCCGCCCCCAGGGCATGTAGTTGCAACATGCCAAATCTAGTTTTACAACAATTTTATCCAAAGAGCTGTTATCAGTGGCTCAAAGTGATTGTGCTTAATGAGGAGGGAGTACCTCCATGCAGCTGACTGTGCTCATTGTTCGAACAACTGTTAGAGGTACAAAGCAGAAGCATTTGCTGCAGATTTTTGAGTGATGTCATCTGTTTGGAGACTGCACAGTAAATGAAAATGGAATCTGTTTTGTACTGTAGTAAACTGTGATTAGCTCTTTACTGTCAGGCTATGTAAGAGACCTCAATTGCGTAGCAATGATTCAGCACTTAGGTGAGAAGCTTTGATATGAGAATCTTAAGTTTTGTTTTATCTTAGCAACAGGAAGTGTCTACTTCTATTTTTGTTGGATGAGGCTATGTACAGAATCCTGATGTTGGTTATAGCCTTTCACTTGCTCTGAAACAAGTAGTTATAGTGAAAACTTAAACCACCATCTAAATCTGAAATACCTGTGACACATCACTTGAATCAAACTGAATCAATCACTTGAATCAAACTGCTTTTCACTCTTTCTTGGTGTAAAATAAGTAATAGTTCCTTAATCTAATATGGAGGGGAAGATCTTAATCTTTTTGAAGTTTTTTTTTGTCTTTTTATAGTGTTCAGTGTGGATGCATCCTCAGTTCTGTGTGTGTAGACTATACAGTGTATATTAGCAGGCAAAATGGAAGTTGCAAGATGAGATCTCTCTTATCTGAAAATCATAGATATGCTGATTTGATTATTGTTGATAACTTGAGACATTTTGGTTTCCTCTTACCCGTAATGAGTACATTTCTCATTTATCTGAATCTTAGATGGGAGTTACTTCAGAGAGTTAATGTAGTTGGAATCTAGGCATACTTGTATGCCAAAATGAAAGATACGAGATCAGTTCTTGAGAAATAATTAAATTGATTTGAGTTACCACTGAGAAAACTATTCCAGGTACCATTACTGGTAGGATGCTCCCAAATTCCAGTGAGAGCTCTTTCAGAAGAAAAGGAATGTAGATATAGACTTCAGGGAAAATACCAATAGAAGGAAGATGGAAATAATTAAACCCCTCCCCCCAGCTTCGCAGCAATTCCTCATGAGTCACTCTTGGTAGTAATTTTTTTTCTCATCTGATGATGAGACTGTCCCTTTGGTATTGCTTGACTGCACCAAGTCATCCTTTTCTGTGTTCTCCTTGTTGTCTAATAGCATGGCTAAGTAGTCATTCAGGTTTAAGCGATGACATGCCAGGTAGACTATCTTGGTCATCTCTAAGCTGTCTGTTCAAGCTTTTCCAGCTTGTCATCTATCTCTGTGCCAGCTGTTTCTGTCACCAGTTTTGTCTTGTCACTTCTCTGTTTCTGCATTGTTGTGTTGGTTTGTTGTTGTGGTTATTTCCCTGTCCCTTCATCCTCTTCTGTCATCGCTCTGAGGTCTTCTGCCCCTTATCCTGGGCTCTGCTGTACTAGGTTCAGCTGTCTGGCTGGTTTTAAAAATGTTACCTTATTGCTTCAGTGTTACTAAGTGAAAAATGAACACACAGATAGGAGGGGAAGAGCTCACATCAGGTTACTTCAGTAGCTGCTGACTTTAATGTTGCTTATAACTTCTGGACACTTGCAGCCCTGATCTTCGGAGGGTTAGCCAGAATTGAGAATGAAGGAATGGGGCTAAAGAGGCCAGCATTTATAGAAGAGAGCTTGTTGGTGGCTGTAAGAAAACCTTATAGTAATATGCAACTAAGTTGTTCCCCTGGCCTAGGAGAAGTGTTTTAAAAGTTTGCATGCAGTATAGAGTATGTTCTTTGTCAATTTAAAATGAGCAGTAAAGCATCAGACCAAAACTTGCACCCCTGTGCACCGTTCCCACAGATGCCCTTCAGCATCCCATTCTGGAGGTCAAAGGCAACAGTGATAGGGTTGCAGTTATCCTATAGCTGGCTTGGAGTAAGGCTTTGGGAGCAAGTCCTTTACGTTTCTAAAAGAGCAGTAACAAAGGTAAGCAGACCTTTACTGCACAGTGTAGCAGCTTTGACTAGGCGCATACAGTTCAGATAATGGCCAGAAGCATAGTAGCAACTTCAGTAACCTTCTGACTAGCTGCAATTTTTTTTTTTCCAGCCAGCGGGACAGAGCAACAGCAGGAGAGATGCTTGTAACAGTGGTCTGTGAATAGCCTATCAAATCCACTTAGTCACAAGACACTATTTTAATTAAACCATCATTGGAAAGGAGGTGACGAAATGTGGCTGGCAGCCCGCTCTAGTGTTACTGCGTGCAGTGCTTTACAGTTCTTCTGTTTGCTGACAGTGCCTTCTGCAGTAAAGGTATCTTAATAAACGCACACTCACAGTGCATCAGGAAGAGCTAATATGATACAAACTTGAATGCTACCTGAATCTAAACTGTTACTGTCTTCCTGGAAATGGTGCATTTCGTGATTAGCTTGCTATTGATGTGCCTTTGCTAGTTCTGTAGTTAAAATAAGGTATTGCATATGGCAGAGGAATCGCTTTTCCCACTGCACCTTGAAGTTAATGCAAGTGTCTGGTCTGCACTAGGATTTTACTATAGGATTGCCAACAAAAGCAAAATACGTATTGCTTATGTGGGGTATTTTGACACTCAGGACACATTCAAGGCTTTATGCAGCTGTAGATTGATATACTGCTGCAAAACTCCATGGATGCTAGATGTGCACATCTTTTGGTTCTGCGGGACTTGTACGCATTGCTATAAGTGTCCCTGGAGCAAACTGATAGTGTCATGGTAACTTAGTGTTCAGTTACCAAAGATCAGTGAGTGAGATGGTCAACTTAGTGTGTCCTTGCAGTGGTCTGCTGGAGAGGGGTTGTAAGTTGTCATTCTAAAAATGATATGTTTTAATTTTCTTTTCAATGCTCTCTACCTTGGTACAGTCTGGAGTAAGCTGCTTCTGGTGAATGAGGCAGACAGCATAAACTGTATTGCCTGTAGGTAACTGGTGCTGCATTAAAAAAAAAAAAAACTTCCTTGTCAGTTGAGTTGCCAAAGTGAGAATGTTACTTTCCTTCATTAGAAGTTTTAAAGTCTTACAGAAAAGGAGCACTTGCTTTTCAGTCTGAGATAGTAACTAGAAGAAAGAAAAACTCGGAATTAAAGGAAATGTGTAGAGGCCTTATTCCTAGTTCAGCTTTGCTGTAATAGTGGTGGATGATGGTGGTACATGCTTGCAGGTCGTCCCTCACAGTCTCTGGTGACGTACAGAGGACTGGTGAGGTATGTGAAGGCTGTGTGATTTCACACATGGCCTGGATTTTTCAATAACCACAGATCAAGTTGACTTCTTAATTGCTACTGTCGTACAGAGGAGCTAGCAACGTAGCAGCTTGTCAGACAGCGTGATCCAGGTCTGAAAGGTACAGCCCATTTCCTGTGCTATAGTCTGCAGTCTGGTTTCCTCCCCTGAAGCGCTGGGACCAGTAAAGCCCATTCAGCTCTAGTAGCTGACGTACAACTGTGCCAGGTGGTATTGTGGCTTTGCCCTTGACAGCCTTTTTGAGTTGGCAGACTCTGCTGTTTCACCTCCTTTATCTTACATCTCCAAAGCCTCAGTATTTTGTTTGCTTTTGAGAAGCAGTTGCCAGCTAGTGCCAAAACCAGTTCTCTGGCTTAGTGGAGTAGTTCTGGATGTAATGCCAGTGTTGAGAGAGGCTGAGAGATGTGCTGAGAAGAACCTGATAATCATTGAGCAGAACGACACACAGCTCTTATGTACAAGGTATGCCTGGAGTAGCCCAGCATGACTCACTTCCCCATAGCCTTGTATCTGCTCACTGTGTTTCATGAAGTCTGGATGCACCCAGGTGGTCTTCTTCGTACAGCTTTGGCTTTAGCTGTGTGTTGAGTTCCCGTTAGCCAGTTGGTTCGCCTGTTGATTTCAACATGTTGAAAGAGACCTTTGCACAGCAAAAGGTTCTTTGCTAAAGTACTTAAAGCTGGCGCTTCCTGACCCTACTAATGTCAGAAGCTGCCAGAAGGAATAGCAAAGCTCTCTGTGTAGTCCTCACCTTATGGCACCCTTCCTTTAAGTTAACATTTGCAGTTGGAATCTGCAATGGAAACAGTGAGGCCAAGACTTAGACCTCGGTTGAAGAATGGTAAGTGTGATTGTTAGATCTGCTCCAAGTTATGCTTTGAGTGCTGTCTGCTGCTGTAGGGAGTGTGCCAGATAACTTCATGTTTTTTAAGAACAGCTGTTGGGCATTTCAGTCCATGAGCTAGAGGACTACAGAAACAAAGGGCAACTCTGATTTTCTCATGCGTAATGTCAAAGGAGGACTAATAAATTCAGTTATTTGAAGAATTATGCTGTTGTGGTATGTTGAGATTGATCTTGTGATGTACTTCTAATCTGGCAAAAGAACCACTGTAAGCAGCTTGGAGCAAGGTGTTAGAACTAGCTGTCTAACTAGTTGTCAGCTATCTAAACAGCTCTTTCTCAGGACAGGCCTGCTCTGTCTTAAAAGCTGGATAGGCACTTCTGTGTTTAACATCTTGGCCACATAGGATTTGCATCCAAATTTTAAAAGTTGCTAGTAAAATTGTGTGGGCAGTGGATGAGGACTCTTGTTAGCATTGTTTTCTTGTGTGTATCAGAAAGTATTTTCTTAATGTACCATTTATTGTATACCTGTATACAGGTCTGCGCATTACCCAGTGTGTCTAGACAAGTGCCACGCTGGCTAACTGACTGCGTAGTCAATATGATAGTATCTGTTTTTAGAGCAGGAGGGATTAAACTGAGAAGGATCAGTGTGATATTTCCAATAGAAAGGGCTATTCTTACTGCCAAGGGAGACAGGATGTGCTCCATGGGGCTGGGACAGAGCAGCCTCCGAGTGCAGTGATCTGGAACTCTCTGCCTTCCTGATCAACTTGGCTGCTGCTTGGCTGTTGTTTTTCTTTCTTCTTCTTCATTTTGCCGTTTAGATTGTCAGATCATGGACTAAGTTATTTGTCTGCTCAGTCATTTTTCAAGGCTATTAAAAAGTTTGCTTATCTATCTTGGGAACAGGATAAAGAGCAAGTAGCTGCAACGTGTCCCGTAATCTAGAGATAAGACTCTGTAGAACTGCATAGAACTACTTATGCTGTGCTCCATGTGTAAGGTTGTTAAAGCTATTTTAAAATGTTTTTCAGGTTCTAAATGGCTTCTAAGAAGTTGGGATCCGACTCTCATGGTAAGTGAAATTTGGCATCCTTGTCTTTTCAACAGCAGGAATTCTACAATTGCTGCTGACTAATGTCCCAGCCTAGACAGTCCATAGAGACTAATCTGTTTAGCCTCTGAGTAGTGTTTTTGTTAGAAATGAAGTGCCTTGGCTTCCTTCTTGTGTAATTGCTTGCCGATGCTGTGCCTATTCTCTGACTAAACTGAAATAAAGCCTGTGACTGTTCCCTACTCCTTCATGGCAGAATAATACATTCCCCTTCCTCCACTTCCCCCTTCAAAATCAAAGCTGAACTGCAGTTGTGATACTGATGATCTGATTTTTGCTGAAGTGGACACTAAATTTGTACCTCCTTTCTATGGAATTTGTGTGAGAAGTTGGATTGAAAGTGAAGCTTTTAATATATCATTGAGCTATGCTTGCTTTTTGCTCAGCAGTTAATTTTTTCCTAAATTGGACTAATCTAATTCAGCAGGCAAGTGAAAGAGAGAATATCTTCTGCAGTTGAGAAGTGTAGTGTCATTTAGATTATTGGTATATAAAAAAAAATTGACTATATATATGCTTTTCTTCTAGAAAATGGGGTGTAATTTGAGAGGATTTATATTTATGTGGAACATTAAAGTTCCATTTGTTGTATATAATGTGGCTTTTTCAAGTCGGTAATCATTAAAGGCAGTACTGGCAAGTTCATGTGAAATTTCTAACATAATTTTTCATGCTGTATGAAGTTCTGCTTTTAGAAACTCAGCCTTGATCTTCTTGGATAATCCTCCTGGAGGGTCCTGGGAAATTCCATTTTTCCTTGAGCTTGTTATTCAGTCTTGCAAGGGTAAAGTTGAAATACAGAATGAGAAATGCCTCCCTTAAATACGTGCTTCAGTATTAATAAAAATGGCTTGTCAAAACATAATCTTTAGATGGTTTCCTTTGCTGTGGCTCAGTGATCCTGATGCAAAGCAATTAATTTCTTTATTAGATAGCTGCCAGCACTTCAGCAGTTGTTCTTCTGTCTGTGGATGGTCCCTATGAACACTCTGAACTGCTTGTCTTTTGAGTCTGTTTTTATTTTTCTCTCCTGCTTCCTAAAACAGACTAGCAAAGACACTACTCAGTGCTAGAATTCAGCCTGTCTTAAATATATCTCAAAGCAGTATGGTGTGGTGGAACATGCTTCTGGATTGAAAATAACAAAATCAAAACAAATGGTGCTGTAAGCTGGCTGGCTAACTTGTGTACTCTTTGTGTACCCTCTGTTCCTAATGACACCGGTGCCACTGTCACAGTACGGTTTCTGAGGAGTAGTGGAGCAACTTCCTTGACTTACTATATCTTAATAAATCGGCAGGGCAATGGTTCCAGTCTTCTCCAGGGCTGTTAACAATTAATCCTACTAAGTGAATTTTGGGTTACTGTAAAGCATCTAGCCCAACAGCTACTTTCAGCTCAGTGTCCTGGCAGGCTAATGAAACTGGGTCAACATAGCTGATGCATCTCTTGTACTTACTGTTGAGCTTCTTATTAGAGGTTAGAGGACTGTTGTTGAATCACAGAATGATTGAGGTTGGAAAGGACCTCTGGAGATAATCATGTCCAAACTCCCTGCTTAAACAGAGCCATCTAGAGCAGGTTGCTCATGACGTGTTTACATGGAGATAAAGATGGAAACATGAGGTATGAGTGGAGAGAAAGGAACCCTTTTCCTGTTGTGAAGGATATTCTTAGCATAGACCTGTAACTGCCTAAGTGTGGAACTTCAAGTGCTCTCCTGTCATTTGAATAATTGGAAGTTAAATTTCAAGTTCTAGTAAATAGTGGCATCTAGAAATGCAGCTCTCATCTGTCACAAAAAAAGCGTAGGTTATACCAAGTGCAGTACGTTAATATTGCTATTGTATTGTTACTGTTACTATACAACTTGGAAGCTTTTAACTCCGATTTCTGAAAATTACGTAAGTGTGGTTTGTGTGACCACGAAAACCAAGTTCCTCTTAATTTCAAAACTGTTCCCCATTCATAGATGGTAAATGGTTTTATCTGACATGTTTCCATTTTGCTACTAAGCTGGAGGACACTTCTATGAGTTGGCCAGTGATTTCCACATGACACTACAGCAGAGAGAAATCTTACTCTTGTAGTAGTTCCTTGGGCCAGGAATATCATACAGTACGCAGGGTCAGTGATCGACTGATAGGTGCAGTTTTGCCAGGACTATTCTCAAAACTTCCTCAATGTGCTTTTAACTGCTGAAAGGATGAAGTGGCTAACAGCATTATTAAATAACAGTTCAAGAAAACCTGTAATTGCTTCACTTGAACATGTGGCTGTTGAAATAGTGGCTTGCATAATATGTAGGTTTTGCATATTGCTTTAGAATTTGCTCTTTAAAACAATTAGCACTCTTACCCGTCAGTGTGTTCAGGCAGAAGGTTAATCTGTTTACAAAAGGGAAAGGATTCTTGGCTTTCTGGATCAGACTTAATGTCAGTAGACTAGTACTGTTCTGATTGGGCTGGCACAAAGTGAACACTCTGTGCGTCAGCATTTTGCCTCCAGAAATGCTTTTTACCATCAAATGTCCTAAAACACCGTCTGTGGTTTTTTTAATGTGTGCTTTCCAGTTTTGTTGCAATGTTATATTCAAGATGAGTTTACAGCAGTGGTCGTTATTAAAAAATCAGTATACTGGGAAGAAACTAGGCAGCTTTTATTCTTTAGTCTGGATTCAGAGGTTAGACTGGCAGCTGTCAATGCAGCCCACCTAGTCTAGTGTGTTTAGGGATTTTTTTACTGCACCAAAACAGAGTGGTGCTATGTAAACACCACAATGTGTGCCAGTACCCTCTGTGGCTAATGTCTTACTTCAGGCAAAGGTGGCAACTGTGCAAGAGGAGGTGTCTACCATTTACTGTGCCAGTAGGTCTAATAAGACAACTGTTTGCACAGTGAGCAATTTGGGCTGTGAGATCAATGCAGAGAGGTAATCCTGCTTTGCTTGGGTCATCTTGCTTAGAGCAGGACTCATGCCAGAGGGACTGAGCAGGGCATAGTAGCAGCAGACACGGCCTCTGAGCAGTCAGGAGATCTGGTTGTCTCTGACCCAGCCGTTATTTACAACTCTCAAGGCAAAGGCTGCTGCAGTTGCTATTTCTGCGTAAGCAAACACAGTTTGGTGTAACCAGGTTCGCAAAATGCCAGCTCAAGTACAATTTGGATGCTGTGTTTCAAATAGTGCAGCTGGTGGCCAGTGAGGTGCCATCCGGATGCTGTGCTGTGTAACGCTTGAATGTGTGCTTCGCAGTAAGGATCAGTGAAAAAACCAATATGTTCTACCTGAAGCGTTTTTTCATCCTGGTGGTGCAGGTGGGATAGAGGTTGTTCAGCCTTATGGTTTCAAAGCTGGAGGAAATACCACCTGTGTCATAATGACTTGAGGACTAGTCAGTATGGTGCATGGTATGAGAGCTGAAGTGATGACAGCACATAAGTGTTTAACTCCAAATTAACAGGATGTTCCTGTTTTCAAAAGCTGCTTGCCCTTTTGGAGCTTGTGGCTGCCTTGTTATGGATGAGTCAACAGTGAAGGAACACAAACAGCACTTGCATTGTCATCTGGGTATGAAAATGGGTCAGATAAAAATGGCAAGCCACAGCTCACTGAGCAAGAGGTCAGTCACTGAAAACCATCTTAGATGTTGCTACTAATGTCTTCTTGGATCAGTAACACTCAAACCGAAGTTACAAATGAGTGCTAGAAGAACACTCCGAAAGCTTAGACCAGTGATCCAAGTTGAACAAGAAATTGAGTGCAATTTATGTTGTGAGTTTTTTTAATACTTCTTCACAGCAACTCAAGGAAAACAAATGTATAGTCTGACTTCTTGGAGGAGGTTGAGGTCTAAGTGATTCTGCCTCATGAGTTGTAGGATGCCTGAAGAGCTAAACCTAAACCACTTTGTAAATACCATGTGTGATAGATATAAAGGATAGATGGAGGACTGTGAAATAGGTCTGAGGCCTCTCATTGGAGTGATCACAAATCAGACAGCTGATTATGTTAGATTGCCTTGTTTCAAAAATCAGAATTGCCATGCTAAATAGAGATATTTCACTGTGTTTTGGTTAGTGGTGTGTCTAGACTTTGGGCCACTTTGCCCTTGTGATGACTTCTGTCCAAATGCTACCTCCTACTTGTGTGCCAAAACCTGGATTTTAGTTTGTCTTAGCTACTCTAAAGCTTTTTAGGAAAAAAACTTTTTTTTTCTGAACACTTAAAAAAACCCAAAAAAACCAAAAAACCAAAAAAAACCACAAACTCAAGCACCCAAAACAAAACTGTGTAATGAAGTCCAAGCAGGTTTAATGTGTTTCTGATCAAGCAACTTCCTTTGTATTGAGTCACCTGGTGTAGTTAGGACAGCAGAGATAAAATAGCTCCCAAATACTGAAATGTGAGTCTTAATTGAATGCACTAAACTTGTAAGGTTTTTTTGATACAATTTCTGCTTTTGATCTTAGGGCCTTTCAGTTATCTTGATGATGTCCCGTTTAAGATAGGAGACAAATTCAAAACCCCAGCAAAGGTTGGATTACCCATTGGTTTCTGCCTGCCTGATTCTTCTCAGCTTGTCAGAGAAGCCCAGGTAAGTGACATGTTTTGCCTTTCCAGTCTCTTCTCCCTCACCCCTGGCCCCCAACTTGTGGTGCTGTAAATTGCCAGTAGTCACATCTTGCACATGTGTTCAAATGTTAGTCTTTTTTGTTCTGGAGTGTCATTTTGTATGCCAGGCAGTAGCTGCAGAAGATCTATTAGAATGTATAGAAAGATAAAAATATGATAGGCCATGCAAAAAGCTTCTGCTTCTTATTACTTTAAAAAGCCTGATAGCCTTTAGTTCAGTGTATGTCACTTTAGCAAGTCTAAATGTTACCCTGACTAAGTTTGTTTAAGAGAATAAATGCTAAGAACTGGTACACCCATGCTGTGGCATACTTGCAGAATGTTGTTTGAGGCTAACAAGTGTTTCTATGACTGTAATTTATGGTCACACAATAGCATTATGAAGAGATAAATTTCCAGTTCTTGTTTTTTGTGCAGTTCTGAGTGGGAGTTCTTTTGCAGCTGTAAGGCAGACAGGTTACAGCTTGGTACAGATGGCTTGCAGGTCTTTGAGGAGCATGTCTCTGTTACCATGAATTCTTGGTAGCATAAAATGAATTGCTTTAGCATAACGGTTGAAAACTTAATCTCCAAATGCAGGTTGGGATACAGAAAATGTAATGGAACTATTTTTTCTAATTTCGATCCATGGTTTTCCTTGAACAATCCCCACTTCAGCTGTGACAGTTTGCTGTAGAAGGTTCAGCTGTTTTTTTTCCTGCCTTGTGTATTAAGCTATTACTGTGCATCATCAGTTTTTCATTATAACCATTAAATAATTACCTGATTATGCTAATACCCATATTTCCACCCAGTTAAGCTGGTGTGGGAGACCTAAAGGAGACTATAATGTGCTATTGCCAGCTTCATTGTGCTGTGTCTCCGTGTTCCTGCCGAGCTGAAACTCAAGTGCAGCATACCCGATAGGTACCCCTTGCGTAATATGATGTGACTATGTAGACTATGCATCTTGCAGTGCAATTTGACTTCTTTACAGCTGTAGTGAGAGCTGTTAAATTCAGCTTCCCTGCACTTTTTTTTTATCAAAGCCATCTATTTTTATATAAATACTCTCCATTTTTTAGTATTTAAAAAAAAATATATGGCTTTGGTCGGTTTTGGCCATATATGGTCATGTACATACACAGACACACAAAACTACGATAGCTCTGCTCAGATAGCAAAGAATGTGTAATGAGTAGTGCCCAGCACTTCAGCCAGTGAGTTGTTTTTCAAAGTTCCCTTGCTGATATATCATGTATCATACTCCTTGGAGTCGTAAAGCTAATGGAAGGCAAGGCTGTTAATACAGTTGAGACAACAGCTCTCCGGGATCTCACTGGAGCCTACTGTAGGATGGGGTGTGGCACAACACATAACAAGTCTCAGAAAAGCCTAGTAGAGGCCTACCAACCCTTACTGGCTTGCTACTCTTTAGACCTAGGACTTTGTATGACCTAGCAGTCCCACAGCAAGAGCACTCTTATTTGGCTGTGTGCTGTTATCCTGGCAAAGATATTTTAGGACTTTTTGTGAGTCACAGGTAGGTTACACCCTGGACTTAGCTTGTAAGCTGTGTTCTCTGAACACTTTGTGGTTGTTTAAAGAGCATTTGAGACTCCTCATTCTTTATAAGATATTAAAGCTGTAAGTAGATTTAGTCAGTTCAGAATTTTGTCCTCTCAACCAAGCCACTGTGGTGGCCAGTAAACTGGTAGTGAGTAGCTTACAAATGCCTCCTTCTGCTAACCTGGCCCGGAAGGAGCTGATATTAAATGAAAAAAGCTTGTGGGATCCTGTCATGCCAGTAACTGCAGGAAAATCTGCTGCTGCAGGTAGTTGTCATCAGTGTAGCCAGTATTATCTCCTTTGGCTGGTGAGCCACTGACACTGGGGTAAGAATACCAACCAATACCTCTTAAACCAGTGGGTGTAAAACTCTAATACCAAGTCCATTAGGAATCCAGTACCAAGTCCAATTAGGAATTAGGTGAACTGAGTAATACCACATTTGTCTTTGGATGGAAAAATAGTCTGCTGTAGTCTTGAATGACTTGTGGAACTTGTAGACGTGCAGTAGTTCAGTGTAGCCAGATGTGGGTATGATTGTCTAGTAACGCATTAGACTACCCCTTGCTACATCCATTGTCCTGGGAGGAGGGGGTGGGAGGGCTGTGAAACTGATCTTGGGATGATCAGTAGTTCTAAAGCAAAACTAAATGTAGGAAGAAGGCAAAATATGTTATTTTCATCCAGACTACAGCCAGGTTTTGCTGCTAGAGGCAAAATAAACTATTTCTAGTGTCTAAGTTTGCCAGTCTGTAGGGTGACAAGAGATGATGGGGAAAAAAAATGATACCTGTCCGTGGTAATTCATGTAGCTCTTATTCTATGTTATTTATGTTGCTGTTAGAAGTAACAACTGTGATCCTTATAATTTTTTTTTCTCCTCACTTTTCCTTTCCACCCCTGGTCAGTATGACTTCTCACTGGAAAAGAAAACAATTGAGTGGGCTGAAGAAATAAAAAAAATTCAAGCTGCCCAGAGAGAAGCTGAGCGCAAGGCAGAAGAAGTGCTCCCAAAAGGAGCTCCAGAGGACAGCAACAAAATGGGGTTCTCAGAAGCACCTTGCCCCGAGGCCATGCCTCCTCCTATTAACCCTATCCTCGCTAGCCTGCAACATAATAGTATTCTTACTCCCACGCCAGCCAGCAACAGCTCTGTGAAGCAAAAGGTTCTCAGTCCACCTCGTCCAAAAGCAGACTTCAACCCAGCTGATTTTGAATGTGAAGAAGACCCATTTGACAAACTGGAATTAAAAACTATCGATGATAAGGAGGAATTAAAAAATATTCTTGAAATTCATGTTGGTACTACTGCGCCAATTGTTGCCCAGCTGTTAGATAATACTTTGCCCAAAGGAGGGTCTGAGTCTGTGTTGCAAGATGAGGAGGTTCTGGCATCCATAGAAAGAGCCACGTTGGACTTCAAGCCACTTCACAAACCCAATGGCTTTATCACTTTACCACAGTTGGGAAACTGTGAAAAGAAGTCTTTGTCTTCCAAAGTGTCCCTGTCCCCTATCACTTCAGTGAGCAATATCAAATCCCTGTCCTTTCCTAAACTTGACTCCGAAGAGAGTGATCAAAAATCATCAAGGCTCACGAGCACTTTCCGCAGCACTACCTGTCTCCGCAATGGCACTTTGCTCAGCTCTTTGCAGACCTGTGCTCAGAGTAAAGCTAGTGAACTGAATGGACACCATGCGGTTGGTTTGTTTGCTGTAAATGAGGACAGTGGCATGGAGACATCAACATTATCCTCTTCATCCAGGCTGCCTTCCCTGGCTGTGTCGACAGAATCATCTCAAAGTACAGCGACTACGGTAAACAGGGAGTGGATTAGAATTGGGGTTGCTGGGGAGATGTGGAGGTGCGGAGGCAAAAGTTACTTCTAGAATGTCCTGTAACTTTGGTTTTAGTTTCATTTAATGGGAGAGATGTGTAGATCCTCTTAATTTACACAGCAAGTTGATGAATTCAACAAGTCTCCAGTTCTGAATATCAGATTATTACTCTGCAGGTTACCCCAAATCTGGTGGTTTTAGACCAGTTCTGGTGATTTTTCTTTCAGCTTTTCAGCTCTTGTTGTTAGTAGTTGCACATCTTTGAGCTAAGTGTATAAGATATCTTCTTTGTATGATCCTGCATTCTGTCTTATCCAACTGAGATATGTCACATTCTGAAGTGCTGTTAGGTTTTGAGTTAAAGCTCTTCTAGAGTTGTTCCTTGGCTTGCTTATTTATTTGATGGAAATAATGGGAAATGCAGGCTTTTCAAGGAATAGGAGCGATAATAGATTAAAAACCACAGATGTGCTGTCTCACTCAGGAAAGAAAAAAGTGCTTGCAGTTGACCTGCAGTGAAATAAATTTATTTTTTAGATTTTCTCCCTGAGATCCTTTTAAAATCTAATCTTTATCAGGAAGAAAATGATAGTGGTCTCAAATCTCATACATAGCTTCTTCCTTGTAAAGGAGGGTGGAAGGATTGCTTGGTGAATACCAAAACCAGTCTTGAAGATCATCTCAAGATGCTGAAGTTACAGTTGGTTGCTGTACAGCTCTGAGGGGAGCTTGACACTTTGTTTCCTCAAACTTGTAGCAAGTTCTAAAATTACTTTGAACACAGTCAAACTCATGCTGGCTGTGGTCTTTGTCTCTTTGCAAATAAGAGCAGAGATTTCAGTAAGTTTGTGGGCTTTTTTTCTGAAGAACCTAAAATATGGATGCCAATTCTCATGAGGCCTAGTGAAAGCTGTATAGTCAAATCTTCTGGCTGGCTATAACATAATCTAGTTCCTTCTGTCCAGTGCAAGCAATGCTTTAGTGGTTCTGTGGTCTTACTGGCATACTGTAGGCTTTTGTGTGACACCATGTGCTCTGAAACAAGTGACGCTGCTTCTCTCCCCTTGTTCTTTCACTTATTTTCAGGCTTAGGTAAATGCATTATTAATTGTGAAATACAGCATTCTGGCAGCTAGTGTATTGATCAGAGCACAGCAGAACAACTATTTATTGATCACTAGAACAAATTTAGTACAGTAAACTCTGGCAGAAGCAGCAAGCAACGTGCTGGGTAACTGCTCAGTGCTACAGATCACAGGTTTGAGAGGCAATTGTGTGATTGTTTGTAGCTCAGAGGTGAAACCTCTAAGGGTGACACATGACACATCTCTAGGGATCAACATGAAAGATCACTTACAACTAGGTAGATGGGCATTCAGATGGCCAAATTTTTACTCTTAACTGTTCAGAGCTCTATGCTGGATTACAATTTAGCAAAGACCAAGAAAGAGGGTGTATCCTCGAGAATGCTGTGAGGGAAGATAAAAACTGAAAACAAATGAACAAAAAATCAACTTGGTAGGAGAGATAGTAAAGCTGTTGATCAAAACCATTTCTGCTTTGAAAGTAGCGAACCAGGAAATAGGTATGCTGACAGAACTATTTCTTTCTGTTTAAATTCCAAGACTTCAGACTACACTGCTTCATGTTTCCACAATATGGTCCCAGTGGCTAGAAAATGACAGCTGAGCTGCAAGAAATTGAAGTAAATGGGACAAAAATCCTCAGAGTATGAAAATGATAGAGGGAAGTCACAGTCATCCCTGTGGCTGGGAGCAGAAGGGTCATGCATCACTTTTCTGCAAAGTCGCACGTGAATAAGCCTGTCCTTTTTAGAAAGCCTCAGGACAATTATATGTCCCAGTATATTCCACAGTGATTTTATATATAATTCTTTTTTTTTCTCACAACACTAGAAATTGTAACTTTGGATTTGGAGTTACCACTGAAGTTTACACTTTAACAGTGAATTGGATTTAGGATTTTTTGGGTGGAAATAAACCTGTGGTTTCTCTGAGGCTGCACTGATTCTGTCCTTGTGGTCCTCTCTCCTCTTTGAGTTCACTCATTTGGTTTTTGCAGTACTGGCAAAGGGAGAAATGACTAGTGAAGACAACAGGTTGGAATTAAACAAATCTGGTCAGAGACTGACTAGTATGGTGCATTTTATTTACAGAAATCCCTGTTTATGGGAGGATGGGGTGCTGCTGGTGGACCATTCGGATGATATACTGCTGCAATAGCATGATGTATGTGGGCACACCAGCCCCAGGCAGGCTCCCAGCCTCTGTATGAAGTCCCTAAAAGTAGGCACAGTGTGCAAGCACATACTGGAAGCACTGCACATCTGCTTTTTGAAGGGCACTGATATGCAAGTTTGAGACATACAGGAGTGTGGCTTTGTCCCCTGCAATTCCTTTAGATGTTTCTCTCCTCTTCTGGAAGTCGCTGACTACAAGAACAGGTTGTCAAGCTCAGGTAGATTGAGGAGGAAGTTTTCCTAGATTCTTGGGTCTCTGGTGTCAGAAGCAGTTTTGGTTTTCCTGGCTGCAGCATCAATAGCAAAGCATCATCCTTCAATTTGATAACCAGCTGGTTTCGGGGCTGCTCCAGACCCCCTGAAGTTTCAGTGTATCCCATATTCTAGTGCTTTTTGCTCTGGCTGAAGTGCTTGGAGAGGGTGTGGGTGAAGAGCTTGAACCCCTCTGCCACCATGAGGAGAGGTCTCTTCACACCATTAAACTGAATATGATTTTTCAGGCTTTGTCTCCTGGAAGATAAATTCTTACGCTGGAGATGAAAATGGTCAGAAATGCAGAACAAAACCTCCTGGGTGGTGGTTTGGGGTTTTTTTGCCAGTATATTGAATTTGTCAAAGTCATAATAGATTTTCTCAAACTGTTTTTCTATAAACAATTTTTTATTGTTTAGTTTAAGCCAAAAGAACACCTTTCTGAAAGAACTGGACAGGCTTTCAAGCAATCTATGTTGACATAATAAGTCTCAAGAAATGTAAAAAACTGAGGCTCTTGGTCCGCAGTGATTTCTTGCAGTCTCTTCTAATTCTATGTAAAATGCAGGAACAGTTTTAAATAGATGAATTGAAATATGCAGATTTGGTGGGGCAAAGTTCTTTCTTTGCACTACTGTTATCCTGGTGAAATAATATAAAGTGATGGGTTGGTTTTGCCCTCTGGCATCCTGGCTCTGCAGAAACGGAGCAGATGTACGGCAGGGAATGTTACCCAGCCTTGTTGGCATGCTGGGAATGGGACCAAGTGTTGGGTGTTGGTAGAAAAATCACATGCTTTCTTTAGCTAGTGTGCCACATTGCTCATAAATGGTGTATGAAGTGCAATGCTTTGAGAGTAAAGAGGGGTGTGTGTTTCTCTTACCCCTTGTCATGGTCAAAAAGCCAAAGAAGTCTCTAGGCAATGACTTGAAAATTCGGCTGCCATTCGGGCTGCACAGCACTGGGGCAGGAGCTGAGTAGGAGCAGTCATGTTACACTGAGCTGTGTGAACATGTAGCTGTTACAGTGACAGAATAAACAAGCTTACAGTTACTGAGAGGGGACACATCCTTCTAGGAATATAATCCATTTGTAGAGTGCTGAGAGAAGTAATGATCCATGAGGTGGCTACGCACAACTGTGTAATGTCAGCATCTCACACGGGAAGCCTGATCAGACCACAAGACTCCCTAGGATGGTGGACTTATTTCCAGATCTCTCCTATAGAACCCTTTTCCCCCAGCTGTAGCAAATTCTGCTTGCTAGTGCATAATGTTTATAGTCATCTCATTTGTGTGCTGTCCAACAGGTACACCCAGACTACAAGGAAACAGAAGTCCCTGTGGTGAGTTCCCAAATACCTGTGTGCTTGCACGGGATCATCTTTCTGAAAATCTCCATAAGTAGTGTTTCTTTGAGTATAAAAAAATCATAGGTGATGTGTAAACTTGAGGTGAAGGAAGCAGTATTGATGCTTCCTCTAAGGTACAGAGTTTGGCTGTATTGTGAGGATCTTGACTGTTTCAAGGGATGGGTATTGAAAGGTTTTGGTCCCACTGGTAGGAATCTGGGATGTTGATTCTTGTTTTGAGGGAAAATAAGAGTGTGATGGGAGTCAGACTACGTGCGCTGCTTGGTTTTATCCTAATAGTGAGTAACTTCCGAAGGGCAATCTAGAAAGCCTCTTGGATTAATTACATGGGGTAACCTGGTTCTGCACTGGCCAGAAACAGGATGTGGGGATGCAGAAGATGACCATGGTCTCAGCCTCTGGGTTTTCCCCTTTAGGTAACACACCAAAATTTCCCAGTGTCTAAAGTGCCCAATAACACCAGCTGCGCAAAGCGATTGGGTGGCCCTGCTCCTGAACTACAGCAGGCCCTCTCCGCTAGCGAGAGGCAGTGCATAGAGACCGTCGTCAACATGGGGTACTCGCCTGAGAGCGTCCTGAAAGCCATGAAGAAGAAAGGACAGAACATAGACCAGGTAAGAGCCTGTGCAGCCGGAAGGAAACCCTTGATTAGATGCTGATTCTGCTGAGAAACAACCTTGGGTTTGCAAAATGGATAGAGGGGAATACTTCTATTCTAACAGGGGATTGCGGCCTGTAGCTGCTGCGATATTAACTGCTAGAGAAGTTGTCTGGCAGTAAAGGCTCCCAAAACCAGAGAGAAAAGCATCTATGCATTTTAGCATCTAAAGCATCTAAGCATCTAAACATCAAGTTTCTGAGAAATTGCTTGAGCCAGTCACACCTGTGGGTGCTGGGTCAAAGCTGCACTGAGCTTGGCATGGGCCCTTAGCTCCATTTGAAGCTGTGAGAGGTACTGGGTCTTCCCAGGAGCCACAAAACCATCTGAAGGAAGCTTAGCGTGGCTCTATGCCATGCTTAGTACCATGTGACAAAAAAACCAGCCAGCTTCCCTTGTTCTGAGCACAAGGGGTCATGATGCTGATGAGTCTCCTTGTAGAGAGGTTGGCCCCTGCAGGCTTACGACAGCTCTGAAAGGCTTTCACAAGGCATCACTGACCGACTTTCTCTTGTGCGCTCTGGTTGTGGTGCTTCCTGCCTCGTGTGTTGCCTCAAACGCTTGCGAAAACCAGGTCACAGAGCATAAAGTGCTGCAGGGTGAAGCATGGCTCTGGGTCTTGGATCAGCTTCAAACAAGTATTTGGAAGTGGGGAGAGCGCAGCAAAGCTTTCTGTGCTGACCCTAGGCAGGCTGGGCAGCGCGCAGAGCATCGCCTGGTGGGACTGCGCCTGCTGCCTAGGGAGGAGAAGTGTCCCAGTGACTTCTGCTTGTGGGGTTGACTTACTTCCCCACTACCCGCCACATCGAGACTAGTTTAAGCTGTGCACTGGAGTGAAATGCAGTATCAAATAGAAAAAGTGTCTCTTAAGAGGGCCATTTTAAATCCTGCTGTATTTGCAGGCTGAATTTTTTCACCTTCTTAGCATTACCTATCTCACCTTTCCCAATACTTCTCAAAGCTGAGGACAGATAAGAAATTGGGCAGCAGTTTCTGGATGTGTGAGCTGGGATTTGCAGCTCGCTCACCAGTATGCTGAGTTGATCTTAAAAGGCTGACTGCATTCAGATTGCATCAGCTCTTGCGGCTGTTGTGAGAGGAAGCTAAAAGTTGACACATCTTGACACTGCTAGACCTACAGTTTCATTTTAAAAACTGGTAGTATAAAAAGCACAGTTAAACTTTGCCTTCTGCTCAGTGATCAGGCAGGGAAAGCTAAAGATAGGCTTCTGAGGCTATTTTGACTATAGTGGAAGATGACATTCAGAGCTGGTGGGAGGAAATAAGAGGACAGAAGGACTTGTGTTTTTTTTCCTCTGAACAAGCTCCTGCATAGAGTGTCTCAGCTCTACTAGGAGGGACTTTATCTCGGTCCCCGGTGAAGCCTGGTGCGGAGTCCCTCTGCAAGTGCAGAGGTGGAATTCAACCATCTGTTGCAAATGCCACTCTGCAAACTTCATTTCTTTTCTTCATTTCTCACAGGTTTTGGATTACCTGTTTGCACATGGACAGCTTTGTGAGAAGGGCTTTGATCCACTTCTTGTTGAAGCAGCTTTGGAAATGCATCAGTGTTCAGAGGAGAAGGTGAGTGTGTTATGTGCTAAGCAACAGACAGAATGTGCCATGATGGGGAATTCCAGCAGCAGTTCATCTGGCTGATGTAATTCTGGCTTTCCCGGTAATGCTGCCTTGTTTCCAAAAACTGACTGCCAAAGGACATCTTCTCAGGGGTAACACAAATATGTGTTAAAGCAGAATTCTGCATTGTTTTATTACTCACCTGCATGCATTTTTATGGGGACAGAATTTTTTTAAAGAGCCTGCTTATTCTGCTTGTAGTGTTTTGAACCCAGAGTTCTCTTGTGAATGAGTTGCTTGGTGTACAGACACAGTTAATTTCAGAAGCAGCAAATTAGCTTTCAAATCCTGCCAGCCTGCCCCAGCTGTGAATTTTCTCCCTTGTACAAACGCATTTGCATGGCTGCTCAGCAAATTGGGTTAGGACTTGCTCTGGAAGAAGCTGGAAAATATGATTTTGGGGTTCTGGTTTGTTGTCTGGCTGCTTTACCAGCACCAAAGATACAGAGACAGGAGAAGATAAGCAGGGCAGAGGACAGCAGGATCTTTTAAAGTCTGCCAGCCTATTGTATCCCATATCATATGGAATCTTTAGAGGTGCAGCCCAACCTCTCCAGACACATGCCTTCCTGCCTTTTTTGGACTTAGTGATGAACTTGCAAACAGGTGAACGACAGTGTGAGATGGGAGAAGGGACTGAGTTAAGGAAACACATTTGCTACTGGCTTAACCCCAAAATTGGAAATGTTTAATCTCCTGCTTGCCCATTTCAACCTGCTTGCTTGTTTTGGGGTTTTTCTTTCCTCTTGAGTGGAGTGGAGGCACTGTAAATGGCAGAGGGTTCATAAAAGTCTGATCAACTGATTCACTTATTGTCACTCTATTTTTTTTTTTTTCAAAGCTCAAGGAGGATTCATGGTTGATGTCAGTAATACCGTACACAGTGTGTCCAATAGAGTTTGTGCTAATCCCCCAAGTTTGCCTGAGATCTGAAGAGCCAGTTGATAGCAAGGGCTACTGTACTGTTCCCAAAGTTGAAGTAACTTTAAAAAAATTTAGATGCAGCAGGAGCTGCTGGATGGGGTAGTGGGGTGCCATCAATCAGCATTTTTGGGAGCCCAAATTAGGCCAGACTGATAAATTTCCTACTAGGAGAGACACCTCCACAAATTGAGCTTTGATGCCTTTGCTGAAGAGGATTTTGGAAATGCAGGCCTGCAAACACAGGGAACTGAAAGTGGGGCTCCGAGGGCTCTCGCACCCAGAGCTGTGCTGGCTCTGGTGGGAGTGGATTTTCTCCAAACAGAGCTGGATCGGGCTGTACCTGGGGAGGAGGAATCCAGCCTGCAGGGTGCCCAGTCACTGAAAAGTGTCTCTGTGCTAAACCTCCACCAAGCACTCATCCTCTCTTCTTTTGCAAATAATGGACTGTCTCTGTCTTTCAGATCACAGAACTTCTCCAACTAATGAGTCAATTTAAAGAAATGGGCTTTGAACTAAAAGACATTAAGGAGGTCTTATTATTACATAACAATGACCAACACAATGCTTTGGAAGATCTTATGGCCCGTGCAGGAGCCAGCTGAAAACACATTTCTGGATTCTTGGGGTGCAGCAGAGCAGGACCAGCCCCGCCACCTCCACATCCAGTGTGACTTGCTCTCGGCAGGAAGGAGTCCAGCTTTTCGCATACATGGGAGAGTGACTGAGCAAGCCCGTCTGCGTGCATCACTCCAGCATTTCTCTTTCCACTGAGAGCCAACTTTCTTTCTTAAATTAAATTTTTAAAGTGTCCTTTCCTAAGTTTCCTTTTTCCAGCTTAGCCACGGAGACTTTAGACTGCCCAGCCTCTACTGGAATTGTACATAGGTAGAGATGGGAGTGGTTCCCCCCCTCGCTGTTGCACTGGAGTTGGACAGAAGAATACTAAGTTGGTTCTGCAAGTAGGATGCTTTGGTTCTTTGAAGCTGCTTTCGTGGTGTTTGCTTATACTGAATTACTTGACTGTGTCACAGTCCAGACTAACTGGTTAAATTTGACCTTTAGTGCAATGGAGTTTCATTTTTTGGTTGAAAGTTAGTCTGTAACTTAGTAAAACACTGGTTCAGAAACTGTCGCTATGCATAAAGAGAGAAGCTGTTCCTCTTGGGTTTTTTGGGTTTTTTTTTGTTTTTTTTTTGTTTTTTTTTTTAAACCAT
>JAAGAY010136918.1:0-41006 GCA_011801015.1 Ardeotis arabs | reverse complement strand
AAGTGCATGGGAATATCTCCAAAGCAGATGGCAACTAGCACATCATAAAAACATGCAGATTCCTGAGCCAATTTATATAGCAAAACAGCATCTACCACAGAGCAAAGGGAAGAATAATTAGCATAGTCAAATGTTCAGAACTTCGCAACATCACATGGTTTTTGCTAGGGACCATGAAAAGTAACTGTTCTGACGTAATACTGCCTTTCATTTGGACAGGACCCACTTACAGCAGGGTTTATTCAACTGAGTAATTCCTTTTGAATCTGAAAGAATATACAATTTATTTTAAAATATTGGCTACATTTTACATGACAGAAAACAGAGAAATCCAGACAAGGATTTTCTTAATTCAAACACTTAAGTATTTTGGTGTCAGTTCTTTTAAAGCAATACAGTTCTAATGTCATTAATGTATCTTTTTTTTTTTGTAATTCACAGGTCTCTAATAAAGGCCACATTTAAAGACAACAGTGAGCAATCTGCACCTATATAATATACAATTCTTCATGCTGGATTTGTTCACATACTGCATGCCTAGAAACAATTGCCTCTTTGCAATTGTTTCTGAAAACAATGATCATGGTACACAAATGTAACTTACATATTCCAGATTGTCTGAAAATCTAATTACTTGGTTTTCTACATAAATCTCTCTGTGTTAATTGACTCAGAATGGAGTCATCCAGTTATCCACTGGTGGCCCGGTTTTGCAGTTTTCATGTGTGTGATAATTCATTCAGATATGCAATGGAAAAACTGCTCTACAGGTAGGCTTAGAGCAGATCCAACACCCCAGTGAGTAACCTTTCTGCCGTGACCTGTTAATATTCTTCACACTCTAATTCCGTAGTTCCTCTGCTGCAGGAAACAAAACAAATCCTTGTTATTGCTAGCTTGACGGCACTGATTTTAAAAATGTAGGTACGTTGCAGATATGACAGAACTGGGTCATAACAATTTTGTTGTCACTCAGCCACCACACTCCCACTACAAGAGTTTACAGATCCAGACTAGGACCCACTTAGACTTTTGAGAGACATCATTTTCGGTGGTCTGCTAATAATGGTACAGCCATGGACTGGAATCCAACAACACAAAACCAAAGCAGGAACTTAGGATGTGCTTAATCTCACCCAGCTAGAGATGTCCAGACTTCAGATGGATGCAGCTGAGCTCATGGCCATAGGCACCCTTTACAGACCACAGCGAAGACCCACTTCCCCTATTGACTACAGAAAAGGGCCAATGTTACAGACCCAGAAGAAGATACCTGTGCCCTTAAAGTCCAATTAAGCAAAATAGTAAGGACCAACCATAGATTTTATACTTAGCACACAGAAAAAATAGTACATCCAGAACTTATTATCAGAGATTACAGAACTACTCTTTTGGAATATATTTAGAAAAACAAATAAAAGATAACAAATGTATATATGATATTCACTCTGCATATTGGTATTATATTCAACCATAAATTTATATGTAGGAAAAATGTATTGATGTATATTGTATGCCCTTACACCATATCTGGTCTATGACAAAAAAGACACCACCGTGTTTTATCTTAAGACATCACAAATGTTATCTTAAAAGCTTGGAGTACATTATTGCATCATTCAGCTTACCTTAATATTAATATTTTACATATATGTATGTATATATATGTTGGATGCTCTGTTTGGAAAGATTTTGGTGCAATTACATTAAAATAATTTAAAACATAGCATATTCAATTTACAGAAATAGGGTTTCCATTAATCTATTGTCTGAAAGTGGAACTATATATCTCTAGGACACCCTCTGATTTCCAGTCTTGCAAAGGTCTTGGTGGTTGGTCTTGTCAAATAGCCACAATATTGTACTGGAAATGTGAACAAGATTCTCATTTTCCCAAATGAAATGCCATAAATTTAGGCCAACAGAAACGTGTCAGAATGATCCTTCTGTAAGTTTCACACCAGGGTGTGGTGCTGCGCAGCTGAGGAGCTGAGCTAATAAGTGCTGAAAAAATGAAAAACACTCCTTTATGGCATCACGTAAATTGGCACCAAAAAAAATGTTTGCACCTACGCCCCAATTTTGGCAAATAAATGCCAAAATGTGGAAGCTATACAAACAAAGTCCCACTGGTATAAAAGCAGCAGTAAAGCAACAAATAGGTCTGAAAGGGAGTTCTGTATTACACTTTTTTACACGTAAATTTCTACATTTTACCTGCTCAGGCTCAGAAGGGGTAAATTAATCAAAACCAGTGTGAACACAGATACTTTCTACTTGCAGATTTAAAAAGTGATTTCTGCCATTTCCATGTTCTAATGTCATTACAGGGTTGGGAGTCCAAAAGACTCTTTTGTTGGGTTCAACTTATCTTTGGGTCAACCAGAGGGAGTTACTCCAGACTGACAGTAACGTAATCAAAACCAGATTTTAACATTAAGAAAGCGAATTTAGCTTTTGTTGTGACTGTATAAAGTCTTGCCAATATATTTATATGAGCAAAGCCTTCTTTCAGACTTCCCATTTATACTGGCAAAAGTACTCCACATCAACAGGAGATACTTTGGTTGGATAGACTGCATTTCTATGGAGAAAACTAGAGAGCTTGCTAGCACAGCTATGTTATTTGAGAGTGTGATACGTTTAACACTCCCAATTCACAGACACATGAATGCAGAACAGGGCAGCATAGATCTGAGCACATTCATTTATGAACTCCACTGCAGTAATCTCACTAGAGAGCTCTTGTTGATTTCAAGAGTTCCTAATTAGTAAATCAGAATATTAAAAAATTAGTCAAAATTATGTGAATTTTAAACTAAGAATTTTGGGAATTTTTTCTTGTATGTCTGGATTTTAAGGTTTATGTTTTCATAGCTTTTCCTCAATTCAAAAGTGCTTATGTCCTTTTAAAGTAAAAAGAACCCAAGTTTTGTATTCAGTAACATACATGCAAGAATATTGGTCCTCGCGAGAAATATCAAAACACACAACAAAGTCACAAGGCGTAACAAACTTGCCAGATACACAGTTTAAATTGATGAAGGATCCTTCATTCTGAGTCCAGAAATTTTATCAAAGACTGTGATAATATCGTGGTTCCAGTACGTGGTTCCATCCTCCCTCAGGCAACACTCCAAAGGAGCCAAACCCTCCCACGGCACTTCAAACTTCCCCTAAAAGTCTTGAACTTGCATCTCCCACGGCCAAGGTGTGTTTCTACCCAGGCTGACCATCTTTCAAATACTGTCTGATATATAAAGCAGCTCTGCCAGCAACTGTCAAGTCAATGTAAAACTAGTCATACCAGTTAGCAGGCAAAGCTCTAATCACCAGCGTATTAAACAAAAGGCAGACACCACCAGCCCACATATTAATAGAAATCAGCTTCGCTATTTGCTGAGAATACTGTTAATGTGATTTTGGTAAGTCCTGACCATGTCTGTGAGATTCCTTGGGGAATTCTGATTGAGGAACATCCCTCCAGGCTCCAGCAGGCTATAAGTTGAACAAGATGAGCCAAGGAGCTTGCCTGGGAGATGCCTGCAGATGCAGCAGCTGAGTGGACATCCAAATGACTCAGAAGCAGCAAACTCGCTGCAAAGAATAAGCAGAAGAAACACACAGGCACCAGTAACGTAGCCAAGCCTAGATTTGTTTTGGCAGGCTGTTGGCTAGCTGCAGGCTCAGATTTCTGAAGAAGAGAACTGCCTCCTGTTGTCCCTGGGACTGTGCCCTCATTTGTTTTTAAAAAAATTGGATGGCATGCAGTAAATATCTGGCTCCTGCTAGCAAAATTATCTCACAAGACCCTAAACATCAATTATATTTTGTGCCAAAAAGAACATGGTTTATTTATTACTTGTTTACCTTGCTGTGGTAACTAGAAACATCGGGTCAAGATCCCATTGTGCTGGACAATATTCAGATGCAGAACACAACTTGCTTCTTTCTCTGTTTCCCTCACCCAGTTCCATGGTAAATCATATTTGTGATGCACAGTATTAGGGATGCAGCCTAGCTAGGGAGCTTTTTCCCTAGGAGGGAACAGGAGAGCTCGGCATCAAAATACACTTTTCACTAGATTGGAAAGCAACTTTTCAAAATCTTTGTATTTTGAATGTTGATCACTTGCTAAAACCTCAATTTTTAAATTTAAAAAATTGAATGAAAATACATTTTTTGTTTGGCTTGGTGAAGATATGAATAGTTTAGCATGATAAATGGACCACTAGGTTGTGTGCCTGGATAGCAACCCCTATGGTACTTCCTACCTTTACTGCAGCAGTAGTTCAGAGAATTGTTTAAAAGAACTTTTTAGAATAAGCAATGTCAAGATGTACACTGAAATGGGAGACCTAAAAAAAACCCCATTTCATATAAATTCTATGTCAAAGCACTGTCACTGATTTCCAATTAATGAAACCACCTGCAAATTTGAGTATAGTTGCTTATTTTTATTAGGTCACAGTAACCGACATTATGGTCTTTAAAACAGTGGACAAACCCTTCAGACTGTACAAAAGTGGGAGAAGGAAAGGAGAGGGAAGGAATGTACAAAAGAGTGAAAGAAATTCCGCGTTTAATTTTAATGCCTTAATAATGAAGAAAGCAAGTATAGGATAGCTATCACTCAAGCAATAAAGACTAGATCTTAACGATGTGATCTTCTGATATGGTGATGATAATGTCATGATACTGAGAAAGAAATAAAGGGAGTGTGTTGAAAGATCCAAACACTCGATATTCTTATTTCCATACTAAAATCCCTGCTTCTGTCAAAATCACCTAAATGTAAATACAATCAAGTAGAAATCAGATACACTTCTTTGTAATAATCGATGAAGCAACTGTGGACTAACTCACCAACTAAAAAAACCAACAGTGAATATATAATACTGACAAACTATTTTTCAATGTGGAGTGCAAGAGCCTTAGTTCTGCACATACAGTTACAGCAGTGTTTCTGGATGTTATATATGTACACATGCTGGACATAAAAATTACTCTGCACCACACTGTTTTCAGCTAAAGTTAATTTTAAAGTGCAAAGCCATTTTAAATGAGAAAGATATCTAAATATTTGGAAGTAAATTAAACTCTTCTTGTTTCTCCTGAACAGATTCAGTGTGAGAGAACAGAGTAGGAACACAGAGTGCTGTGAGCAAGAGCCTCTCCTACGGAACAAAATGTAGCTCACACTTAACATTTACCTTCTTTAGAAAACTTAAATACGGCCACGTATTTACACTTCAATATTTATTTAGCATTTAAGTCAAAATTTAATTCATTTATTTCATTAAGCCCCAAAAAAATTAAAACGAAAAGCAATTGCAACAGAATGTTTTTAAGGGTGTGGGAGGACATGTTGCTGATGCTGTGAAATGTAATAAATTCTTTTTGGAGATGTTACATGTCAGCAGCGAAACACTTGTAAAAAACCATAAGTATCAGAACCTAAGCATATGTTAGTTTAACAAAATTTGCAAACTATTTTCATATTGCCTATTATTTTCTACAGTTACTAGCATACTGTTTTTGGATCTGCAATGATAAGGCTCTGTCTTACTCTGATCGCTTATATTCCAATCTATTTTAACCACCAGTTTTCTACCCACAAATTGTGTATCAGTCACCTCCACTACTTAATACTTGAAAAAGTTAAGTTTTTGCCTCTGCTTCTATTAACACAAAATCAAGACATAGGTTAACAACACATGCGTTAGTGTACATTATTGTGTATATAGTTTGTATTAGTGGTTTGAACTGTGACTTTTTTCTAGTTATTTTTCTAGAACTGGCAGCGATAGAACGTTCCTACCGGATTTAAAACAGTGATTTCCAAGTATGTTCGTGACATAAGCATATCTAAGCTTCAGTGTCCACACCATATCTGAGCATGTGTTCACATTAAATATTCTTTGTACTGTATATATACGGAATCTTTGCTGTACCTTGTGCACCAAATCCAGTCATCTTATAAACATAAGCAAATATAGCTGCTTGCTCTGCATTTAACTTAGAGCAACAATATTAACAAATTTACACTGTCCAAGCTTACTCTTCAACAAGTTTTTTTCTCTACTACCCAAAATAAGGCTGTTGTGGTTTTGTTTAGTCAGGCGAGGTTTTAGCAGCAGCTATGATCTTCATGGTTTTCATGGGTTACATCTGTCTGCATCATAGGCTTCACAGGTTTGGCCCAGGGAAATAGTTATAACTCTTTCCAAGTTCTAGAACCCTTTCCTAGTTCTAGTTCTAGACTCCAAGCATATTCCCTCCTTCTCCTCCTTCTTTGAGTAGAAGGAAAAACTGGCAGGGGAGAGGTCTCTACCATCCTTCTAACAACAGAAAACTCTCTGACACAACATCTCTTGGCCGTTCCTGAGCACTTAATTCACACTTATCATAGTTAGAAGGGGTTTTTGCTGTGGGTTTTTTTTCCTTTATGTAATTAAATTACATTTTAAATATCATTAACATTCAACATCATTAATATACTTAAAAATACACCAATAAAATATTTCCTTTGGTATGAATAACAAGTTATTACAGTAAATTTGTTGTCATAAAAAATATAACTCCTCTCCTTTCCATTTATGTTTGTTCTGAGCACCTTTTCTCTCACAATTTTCTAAGTAGTTGTCTATTTTGTCTTTAATTTTTTAAAAATATTGCTCTTTCTCCTGAAACCCTGGAGTCCTCTCCACTCAGGGAAATATAAAGATAGCCCTTTGCTTGTTTTTTAAGAACAAATCTTATGCCTTGACTGTTTCTCTTTAAAAAAAAAAACAACAAAACCACACAAAATCATCCAAACCTAGACTACTATTTTTGCATGGTCTGATATTTTATCCTTTGTTTTGTTCCTGGCATCAAGCTTTATTTTCTGGCACAGAGAAACCTTGTACCTCCAAGCTTGCAACTCTGAGGCAGGGAATGACAAACCATAAGCTTCAAAAAGGCTTGTTCATGGTTTGTTGCTGTAATCATGTAGAAGAGTTATTCCAAAGCTACACATCACCTTTGTTCAGTGATCCTTCACATATAATAGCCCTCAAAAAACAACAATGCTCATGAAAGATAGCACGATAAATTAAAATATGACAAATAAGTATAATTAAATGAATGTGTCCTATAATGATTAAACTTTCCTGGTAGGCTAATTTTTTTTTTTTTTAAAAAAAGAGTATTATTGTCTCAAATACCACAATTATTTTTGTATACTACAAGTCAAATGAAAAGTAGGGTGTGTCTCAGCTATTAGGCACTGGCAATACTGACTTGCTCATGGTGGCACTACTTTGGTTACATTATGTATTCTTCTGAGACTGTAGGAAATTTTAGATATTTCTTTCACCTCTCCCCACCATGCAATTTTCTCATTTTCGTAACGATCAGATTTTTTTCCTTCTATTTACTTCTTGGACCTGCTGCAGAATGCTTCTAGATACATCAAAAAACAGCTGCATACATTTTGAAGAGACATCATAGCACACCGTTTGTCAGTCTTTATTTAACTGGTGCCCTAAGATTTCATGGCCTAAATATATAGGAAAATAGTAGTCAGGACAGTAATTTGCACTGAAATACAAGCACAGCATGCTCTTCATATTACACACACACTGATGTTTCATCTACTTAACCCACAGGCCATTCTGAAGGTAATAACATGCTACCTCAAGAGGCTAAAGTTTCATTACATTTTTAAGGACTAACAGGTGTGCCCCTATGGCTTGCCAAAATACTTCATGATGAACTGCAAAACTAATCTGTAAACCCGCTGCTCACCCCCTGGCTCGCACTGCACCTGGCTAGTGAAATGGCAACAGGAGAGTTTATGCCTGGTCTTCCTTGTTCCACTGCTGCAGACCTGAAAGCACCAGGGCAGGTGGTTAAGAGACACATCACTAGGGAAAAAAAAAAAAGTCTTATGACCTTGAATGTGTGCAGGTTACCTAAAAGTACAAAAGCAAGCTGCTACTCCTTATCCCCCTACCAAGAGCATCAGAGCAGTTGTGCTCAGACAGGGATTAAGGTCAGACAAGCTTTCAAATGCTTTTTTTATATTGGTCCTTGCAGGCCCTGTGCTTCCCGAAGTGCCTGGAAGGAGCCACCAGGGCCCCCTGCCACCTGCCTCCCCTCAGTTCTCTTGCCAACCAGGCCTTTGCTCTTGAAAGCGTGCACCTGGTGAGGCTGAAGCCTAATCGCCTTTCCAAACACATAGGACGACATGAAAGGGGTGACCCCTCCTCCCCCCCTTACCTTTTGATCCCCGGTTTGCCTACTATATGGGATTTCTAAACACAGGGTCTGTAGAGACATTGTGTTTTCTATAAATAGGCTTTGGTAATGGGGCACGGCGTTGAAAGTGAGAACTTTTCAGGTTTGGGGCCGGGAGAGCTGCTCCTGGGGTCAGCGGGGCCTGAGGAGAGCCGGGGCCGGGAGAACGAGCCCAGCTCCCACGCTACGAAGCGCTGGACGAGACCAGCGGCTCCGGCCCGGCCCGGCCCGGCCCGGCGCTACGGGCGCGGAGCGGCCTCTGCGCCGGCGCAGTGGGCCGCGCTACCGGCAGGACAGGGCCGGGCCGTGAGGAAGAGGAGAGCGGCGGGCATGGCGGCGGCCGCAGCGCTGCAGAGGAGCGTGGTGTCCCCCGCGGGCAGGCACACCGCCTCTCTCATCTTCCTGCACGGCTCAGGTGGCTGCTTCCCCCCCGACTCTCTCTCCCCTGCTACCCCGCGGCGGGGCCGGGGCGCGGAGCAAGGGGCTTGGCGGGCGTCGCTTGGCGCAGGGGTGCTGCTCCGGGGGAGGCCGCCGTCCTCCGACCACGGTGTCGGGGTGGCTGCCGGCGCCTCCTTCTGCGCGGCGGGGCCCTCAAAGGAGCGCGGCGGTTGCGGGGGGTCGGCCCCCTCAGGCTGCGGGCCCGGCGTGAGGGGTGAGCGGGACGGGCCCGCCGGCGCGGCTGGCAACCGAGGAGAAGCGGGGTGAGGTGTCCCTGTCCCGGCGGCTCTGGTCTTCCCTGTTCACCCCTGGGGACAGCGACCCTGCCCCTGGGGACAGCGCGGCGCTGGCCGGCGAGGAGGCGCCTCCGTGGGCAAGGCGGTGTGCGTCTGCCTAGACTGGGTCTAGGGTTTGAGCCTCCCCGGGCCTGAGGTGGGTCTGTGGAGTGTGTTTTAGGGACGGTGCTGTTATACACCAGCCTGGCTCCCTTCGCCGTGAGAACAAACGTGTTCTGGAAGGTGTTCTCTTATTTCCTCTGCTCTAAAGGTAGCCACACGTGTAGTATGACTTTCGTAATTAAAATGGCTCTTGGCTGTTTTAGAATCAGACTGAGAGTGTTGTCAGCTTTTAAAAGCCAGCATTAGACTGACTCCTCTCTGTTCAGAAGGGTCCTAGCTGTGTCCAGACTGGCTTCATGGCCACCGCCTGCAGTTACCTGCATCAGTGACCAGTCTCAGGGCAGGAGGGGAGTGTGCGTTTTGCTGAGATTTTTTCTTAAAGATTATTTTTACCTTGCTAAATAACAACAAAGTCCATATGACTTTAAAAAAACCCAGTAATCATAGGTCTTTATTAGATCAGGGCTTCGGGAAACGATTCTGTTGAGCTGTCCATGTGCATGTGGTAGCGTGCTCAACTCTTAGTGTCTTTCTCTTAGTTCTGCTTTTAGCTATTGTTTCTATTTAGTTTAACAAAGATGTTATTGTATTAGTTTCATTCTTACAATCTAGTTTAATTTTGCTTTTCTCAAGTTCTCAGAGTTAAAGAATGAAAGTGAAAGAGTTTGTAAGATATGTTCAGCTGTCTTGTTAATGCTAATGCTTTAATGCTCGAGGAAATAATTTTCTCTCATGTTGGAGGAGTAAGGGAAGATTATGGTTAGAGGTTGATTCTGCATGTGGTTCAAGTACTCTACAATTTTTCATTTTTTATATTATTCATGATGTTTGCAATGGGGAACTACAAGGGTGCTTTTATTTGGTTTTGTTTAGCAGTTCCGCAGAAAAGAATTTAAAACAGAAGTAGCCACAGTGCCATTGCTGTGGGCTGGCCTGTAAACCTGAACTGTAAACCTTCTGTACAGAGCTTGTGATGGAAAGTGGCAGTCAAATGGCATAAATCCATTTTGTTCATAATGCTTGCTCCAGACCAATTATAACAAGTGGGGAATGTAAATGAAAATAGTGTAGGAAAATATTAGAAAATTCTCAGTACTGTACATCAGATTTAGGTAGAAGATCCATTTGGTAGCTCAGCAGGGAAGTCAAATGGACATAACAAATGTGTAATAATTTTTTAGACTTAGGTTTACAACTTTGCATGCTGTAATATGCATAGAATCATAGAATTGTTTAGGTTGGAAAAGACCTTTAAGATCATTGAGTCCAGCTATTAACCTAACAGTGCCAAGTCCACCACTAAACCGTGTCCCTGAGCGTGACATCTGCATGTCTTCTAAATAAGTCCAAATACATTTTCAGGGATGGTGACTCCACAACTTCCATGGGCAGCCCGTTTCAATGCTTGACAAACCTTTCGGTGAAGAATTTTTTCCTAATATCCAGTCTACATTTTACATGTTGTTAAATTTACACTGTACAGAAAGAAAATTTGGAAATTCAAGCTACATTTGAAAGGAAAATAATTCATATTTTACTTAAGGAAGGGGAAAAAGATAATATTGCTGCCATCAGTCTCTCTCAGGTTTGTAAACAGACTCAAAACAGAATCGTCTGTGCATTGTTTGCTTCTTAGAATGCTAAAATATAAGAACAGTCTGAAAGACAAACCTTTCAGAAGATTGTTGGGTTTTGTTTGGTGTCACAGTCTCCTCTCTTTCTCCTTCCCTTCCAAATTCTATTTTTACGAAATCAAAATGCATTACCTCTGCAAAATGCATTATCTCAACTGCTCATAGCAGTTGCAGAGCATGTGAACCATGGTGACTCTTGACAAACCAAACCACGAACTTTATTCAAGCGTCCTTAAGATACATTGTTCATAAATTAGGTGACAGCAACCGTGAGGAAATCCTTGTATGTCAAGAGTGTCTACTAAGAATCAGAGGTGTGTTTGGACTTCAGCCCGTGCTACTCACATAAGCAAAGTGCTTGTGGGAATGTGTTCTGAAGCGTCCAGTTAAAGATGTAAGTTTGATTTTACAGTTCAGTGAAGTACAGAATAAGATTTGTGTCAGTTTTGCAACCCTATTGCTTATTTGTCACTTGGAGCATTTAGGTCAGAGAACTTCATGGTTATACCATTAATGCTTAACAGAAAAAAAAAAAAAAAAATGCTGGGTTTGGATTCTTCTTACCTTCTGTTTTAGTTCTGCAGTTGTATTAATTGTATGTATAAGTAAAGATCACTGAATTTTGTTTGAGTGCTAAGGCAAGAGCTGATTTTCTCTATTGGGGAATTATAATCATTGTAACAATTAAGTGGTATATTCATGTGATGTTGTTCTGATGAACCCATGTAATATGGCAGTAAGCCTGGCTTAGGGCAGTGATATTTTTTCTTGTGGTTTGGACATTTTATTGAAAAGAATAGGGTGAGTTCTAAAGTCAAACTGACCAACTTGAGATAAAGTAATAAAGAATACTGTTAACGCAGATTAGCAGTTTGAGATGTTAATATGTGGGAGACTTGACTTCAAACAAGACTAAAGTCCAGTGGCATGAGTGGCAGTAGTGGAATTCCAGTTTGCTGATCCTCACCAGATTTTTAGGTTGAACATTACTGCATGTTGTATTACTGCCTACTGTAAACCCTATTCCTTGATGGGCCAGTTTCCTCAAGCTTGAAGCATTGTTTTACTTGTTTAACTCTTATTGGAGACTTGTGTGTGCATGCTTTTCAGAGAGGTGGCAGTGCAATTATAGTTGAAGATACGGGGGATGCAAAGACAAGCTCTAGAAACTGGTGTATATATGTATATTTGTTTGAAAGGAACACATGCTGTCTGTGTAAGAACTCATCCTGTATATCTGTTCATAACACTTCAGTCTGCAGGGGTTTTGGCTATAGGCTGATTTGATAAGACTAAGAAAAAAACACAAGGAGAGTCAGATCTCAACTAGCTTTCAAATGGAACTGTAAGATTAAGGTTCTTGAGGAGCCTGCCAGATATTTTAACCCAAACTCATTCCTTGAGCACTTTTACAGAACACTGTGAGTGTTTGACTGATACTTCCCTAAAAGCCTATGTGTAATATTAGCACAATTAAATATGAAGCTCCTTTTTATTGCTTTTGACTAGGTTTTGAAGTGGATTAACGTAAAATTCTGTAGTAAAAGTAACTATGTTTTCTAAGAGGAGCAGCAGGTATTTTATCTTGCTTTTTGAGATGCTCATCAGTATTTTTTGTTTATCACTGTTATCAGCAAATAAGGTAAGTTGCAAGTAAGAGGTAAGGCCTTGTGCCTGATTAGGAGGTACTTAAGCCATTGCATGTAGTAAAGTGTTTATTAAACTTAAGTTGTGGAACCTCTTCAATAGTCTGTAGGAAGTTTTGAGTCTATCTTCATTGGAAAGGGAACTGAGGTTATTCTAGAAAGTTGTTTTAGCATGTTGGAGGATTAACTTTGTGACTTAGAAATTGGGTCAATCTAGTAGAAATATATTTGTCATTGTGTAGGTTTTTTTCTAAATGCACAGAATAATTCTTGTACTCTTCTATGTGATACAGGTGATACTGGCCAAGGAGCAAGAGCATGGATAAAACAAATTTTGAATCAAGACATGGCTTTCCAACATATAAAAGTAATCTACCCAACGGCTCCTGCCAGGTATTGTTTAATATATTTTAACTGTAGGATTAAATTACTCTATTCCAGTACTGCAAAATACGCCTGTAAATATCAATACAGACTGTCATAACACTTCCTTCTTATTTCTCATGTATATGCTTTTTGGCATAACTGGAGCTTGGCAGTGTGTTGCTGCCCAGAGACTGTGGTTTTAAGTGGTTAAAACTCTGAATAGTTAAGACTTCACAGAAATCACAGTCTCTAATTCAAATTCAGGTATTGTCCTCATAGTATCTTTCCATCTCCTTGATATCAATAGAAGAAGATTCTACAGTGTAATGACATTCTAAAGCCGTGTTCTGGATCACAATCATACCTATATGAACTCCCATAAATTAACCACTAAAATATTCTGTTGTATTTAGTGCCAGGTTTCAGTTCTGAAGGTGATTAGTCTTTTTGGCAAGTAGGGTGTGAAAGATCTTCAGCTGCTGGAGAAAGGACTGGGAGTTCAAAATGACACATTTCTTCTAGTTTGAATTCTGACCCAACTGTTTCAATGAGAATTGAGTTCAACATTTGCTGTAGGCACAAATCTCGTTATTAAATGACACTGTGTGTTCAGTGGTAGACCAGAAATGTAGCTAAAAGTACTTACCCCTGGGAATTTGAAAGTTAATGAGGTCAAACCTTCTAAAAGCCTTTTAGAAGGTTGCCCCTTCTAAAAGGAACCTAGAGGTGACCACCTATTTAGCTATCTAAAGACATGGCCTCATATTTCAGAGACGTTTAATTTTTCATAACATAAATTTATTTTTAAGGTGTCTGTGACTGTTAGGAAAATGTTTCCTTGAAAGGTAATGAGGCTTAAGTTTCTTTCTGAGTTTATGCATAAGCATGGGTGAATGCTGAAAGGAAAAGGAAATTGTGACATTCCACACTAACTTTCGAGGTACAGAGATTTGAAAGTCAGAAAAAAATTTCTTGGAGGGTATAAACAAGTATAATAACAGATTTTTTTTCTGGCACTCACTAATATGTGAAAAAAAACCCCCAGCCTTTCCTTGACCATGTATTTTTATGATCTACTTAGGCAGGAAAAGCAATTGAGAGATTGCAGTGTGAATGTACTCACTGTGTTACAGAAAAACCAAGCTTGTGAGTGGACCTCTTTGAAGCAGTGTAGTGTGTTTTGGGTTAGTAGGTAGTGAATATGATTTTCTGTAAATAACGTACTCATTACTTCATTGATGACAGGCTAAAGTGATGGCTAGAGTTACCAGTGGCACATCACACATACTGATGGGCTCCATTTCTTCCCTATCAACACAGCAGGTACTGAAGAAATGCAGGAGGTTTGCTTCCCTGTGAAATGATCTTTTTTCACATTATATGCACCTCAGACAACATCTGTTAGGCCAATGCTTCACTTTTCCATCCAAGTGCACTTCTGGGGTCCAATCCTTTTCTCATTTATTTTGGTTTCTTTGTATAACTACAGATGTAAGCTATATATAAATGATTCACCAGCAAGATCTCCTGACTCAAATGAGTGCATTTATGGAGAATTGTTTTTTATCCTAAAACTTTGGATTTCAGTACTTTAGTAAACAGATGGGAAGAAAGATGTGAATAAACAGTTAAAAGAGGGGAAAAAATAGAGTGAAATTAAGTCAGAGTTATTCTTGTTCTCTAGAGCAGATAGAGGTCATGCATCAGTTGATTCAGAAGTGGATTTTAGCAAAACTTTGAAAAGTTGTCTATTCAAAGAATAAAAAATGCCTACACTGTTTGTCTTTGGCAATATGAAGTACTCTTGGGAATATTGGTGTACAGCCCTCTGTTGCTGATAAGTGCCATTAGCTGACATAGTGAAATAAAACAGATGCCCTTAAGTACAATAGTGTTGCCACTGTTTGCAGCAATGCTGAAATGAAGTTAGTGAAGATACGTGTTATTGGTTGAAACTAAAATAACAAAAGGTTTTACAGACCCATTTCATGTTGTTTTGGTATTCAAGCCCAAAGCACACTGCTTTTTCAAGCATTTGTAGTTGTTGCTCTCCTTTCTTCCACAGAAAGGAAAAACAAGGCCTAGACCTTCAATGGCAAACATTAAAATAATTATATCTGCATTAGGAACTTAAATATATGGACTGATTTTATGTGTGTGTATGTATGTATATTTTGTTAAGAATTCCAAATGTTTCTGGCACCAGTAGGGGAATTCAACATACTTGATAATGAGACCTATAGGTAGGTGGTTATGGAGGTGCAGCTACGCTGAAGAAGGTTCTGATCCAGTCTTTGATTGTGTGGAGACAGAGCAATATGCTGGTTGAAAGCTATGCCGATGTGAGTGACAGTCTCTGTGGGTGGCACAACCTGCTGTTGTGTTGTCAGTTATAGGGGCAGAGTGCAAAGTTTCCCAGCAGTTTTTACACTGATGATGAAATCAAAGAAAAGCTTGAAGTTAGGCAAGACCATACTAAGTTTGCTTGGCTAATATGCTCTTTGGCAAAATACTGTTAATGTGGATGTAGTTCATAGTCTATAAACTCCTGTCTTTTCCAGCATAACTTACCACGTACACATTTGAACAGTCTCCGTCAAAGCAGTTACGCCAATAAAAGCAAGTTTGATGATATAAGTGCAATGCTACAGTCTTTGGCAAGATAAACCGCAGGTCCGGAATACCTCTTCACATTTTTGATGGATATCATTCTGCTCGTAGATAGATTTGGCCATATACATTCTTCGTCTCTATTAAATAGAGTTCTGAAAAGCAGTGTAATTCACATTTTTCAACAAAAAAGTGAATATTTTTTTTTTCTTGGTGGAGGATGTCTGTGTTGATGTTTTGTTTTGTTTCGATTTTATCCCAGGCACTGAAACATACCTATCTTTCGTTTACTACAACACCAGAGGTTCAGACATTTTTTGATTCAAGAGTCAATATGTTTGAAAATTATTTTGGAAAACCAGCCCAGCATATAATCTAGAAGAATTCTAGAACACGTTCTCTGGCTTCATTAGCATTGACTTGTGCAAAAACTAGAGAGGATACTTTGATTTTATGGGTAAACAGAATAGAACATTACTGAACTACATTTTTAAAAACTTTTTTATACTATTCTCTATAGTTAGTTAAAAGTGTAACTTTTTAAAAAAGATTTACTTTTCTTCAATCATTTTTATAATGTGCAGAGTCCCTGTAGAGAATGATCACGAGATGTGATGTCCCCTGGACAGGTAAAGTGCAGCATTTTGTCACACTCATCTACCGTTGCTTTGGAAAGTCCTACGAGTCTCATATTTGGTTTATTTCCTGTGTGAAAATAAGAGAATTTAGATAGTGCAATTTACTATTAAAAAAGAAGAACTTGCAAAATTTCTAAGTACAATGCTTATGGCAAAAAGTGTGCTTGGATAAAAAAGGGAAAAATATGTGGATTTGAGATCTCAGTGTGAGAGTACTGGCACCTGAATTTGCAGTATGTTTCAAAATTAAATGCAGGTATCTGGGGTGTGCAAATTTTACTTTACAAATGAAAATTTTTAGATATTACTTAAAGAGATTTTGGTTTTTCTCTCTGTAATGTAGGCAACTGGGATACTTAGAAATTAGTAAATAACTCACTTTAATAGGTTGCTCTCTTAACTTTGTCTAGCTTTCTTTCAAGATCACTACTTCTGTACATAGATTAAACTTATTAAACACAACAGAATTCTATTCCTTCTCCCTTGTAATGCTAATGTAATGTTAATGTATATCTTTAATTAAAAAAAAAAAGTTTAAATTGTAGCCTCCTGATTGCAATTGTAGCCAGCTGATGCAATCCCTAAAGCCACGTCTACACTAATAGTTTTAAAGGAAGGGGTTTCTTTTTTCTTTTTCATTTGAGTCAGGATGGCTACAGCTTTAAATACTGTTTCAGCTGCTACAACTGTGACTTAAACATTAGGTTTCTATTGAGTTTCTAAATCAGAACTGAATACCACCCAATTTAGCCTTTTTTTTTTTTTTTTAATAGAAAGTGATAGTTTAAATTGGCATTGCAGGAGCTAACGTGGTAAAGTTAAAACCATTTAGGCTTCACTTGTTTTAATAAGTATACCTTACCTTCTATAATTCCCTTAAAAAAATCTAGGTCAAAGATTCTTTGCATTGTCGAGCATTCCATTCTGACAGTCCTTCTCTTTTGCAAGTCAGAAACTAAACTATAAATACTTCTTGGGCTCTTTTGTGGATCTTTTTGACATTCACTCAACATACCTTTTTGTGGCCAATAAGTCTCCATGCAGAGTTTGTTGTCTGCTTATTTTCCCAATTTACTCTAATTTTCCTCTCTAAGTATGTGTCTAGTAAGGACTGCTCAGCATTATATGGCCTGGTACTCCATCCTTTCACCTAAGTTCACATCTTAGCTCAGCTTATGGGTGGAAATGAGTTTCATCTCATCGTAGTCCCCATTTGGCTATATCACAAAACCACCAGACAGTTTGGCACTGTTCAGCTATGCTGGCAGTATCTACTTGCAAGAGGCCTGGGACTGGAAAAGCAGCAGGGGTACTGCAGGTCAGACTTGAGCTGGATTGGCGGAGCTGTGTAGGGGAGCATGCACGGTGCCTATCATAGTATGTTTGGCTCAAGCAAATGTTATTAATCCTTCACTTTTGTAAGCCCTAACCTCATTCATAAATTTAAGACAAAGAAGTCTTTTTAGAGGTGGAAATTTGAGGGACAAATGGAAAAGGTTTTGGTTTGCATCATGGGGTGGTTCTTTCATCTCCTTCTGTAAGTAGAAATTTAACATAATCTGCATAATAATGATGGAAGCATGCTTGGATAAACTTGGTATTTTCATTTTATTTCTCCTGTTGCATTAGGTGAGGAAAATATATGGATATGCATACGTGCGATGCTTATGTCATATACTAAATACCATGTGAAACGCAATAAACCCTTGTCAGGGATGCTTCAGTTGTGCTTCAGGAAAACAAAGTAGAACTTGATGGCAAAAATCTTGGATTTCTAATCCCTTTAACTACATCATGCTCTTAAACATCCTTCCTCTTGTTTTTCTTTCCTTGACCATTTTCCAGTACAGAAGAATTGGAAACATTGGTTTTTATATGGGCCCTCCAGCAAGCAGTTGTGGGATTCAAAGTTATTCTGTGTTCTTGCTTTACATTTTTTTCAGGGGTTTCTGTGCTTAGCTAGTGTCGTTCATCTGTCCTCAGTGGTGTTTGCCACCAGCTCGTGAAAGATACCGCTCTGAATCTGACAGTGTCTTTCAAACCCCATAATGGAGAACTGATTCAGATTGGACCCTGGTTTGCCTCTCGCCACTTTCTTTCAGGGAATTCATAAAGCAGCCACTATTAGCTGGTTGCTGGAGAACTGGCAGTGTCTAGAAAAGGTCATTTACGGGCTTGTCAGCCATAGCATCATTGCCACTTCTCTGATTAATACAAATCCCCACAATTTACACCACACCTTCTTCCACCACCCTTCTTCCCCTAGCCCCCCTCCCCCAACCAAACAGAAACAAAGAAACAAACAAACTCAGGATTTGACCTGCTGAGTTTGTCAGCTTCTCTTGCGGCTTCCTTTGTCTTGAATGAACAACATTTATCCCAAGTAACAGAAGCTGTCAGCATAGTATTTCTTTAGGTAACCATTCTGTACTGGCTCAGTTAGCTCTTATTTCAGGCAGTATACATCCAGAACAACTCTATCAAAAGCATTTGTGTGTGGTTGAGTGAGCAGGCACAGCCCACTCTGTGAAACAGACAAAATTATTCCTCATAGAGATTGCTCTTGCCTTCCTTTTAAAAAATATATATTTTTAAGTATACTTCAAAGTTTAAGCTGTTTGAATTTGAAATATCTTATGCTATGTTACCATATTGCAAAGCTTCATTGTTAAGATGTGTTGAACCTCAGTTTTAACATAAGATATACCTTGGACTAGAGCTTTGAATTACACTTGATTTGAATAGATGGGTTGTCTGCCTTCCCACCCTTTTCTTTTAAAATTCACTTTCTGCTTCAAGCAGACAATGGGAATTAAAAAGCAGAGTTATGAATGAGATTTTCTATTGTGGTGTATTAGTATTAGCAGTGAGATTATGCTAACAGAGAATTTGGGACTGTGGTGTAACTTTGCTTTCATTGGAAAAACCTGCCACCAGCTTTAAGAGAGTCAAGACTTGCTTCTAGAACTTAAGCAGTCTGGCAGTGTAGATTTCTTGAAGGGATGCATAGACTTGCAAAAGACAACACTACAATATCTCATGTGACTCTATGCCTCCTGAGAGGAGATGCGTTTGGGGAGGAAGTAGAAGTGAGGATTTAAAAAATTTTGATCTTTCTCTTTCTTTCTTTGAACCTTGAAGTCTAGCTTCACTATAAATTCCCAGTTCTGTCTGACATCTCAGGAAGTTCTGTCTGGAACTTCAAGAAAGCTGTAAGCAAGCACTCGTGGTCTGGGTTTTATGTGACTGTGTTACCAAGGTGATCATAGCACTGAGTGTGAAGGCAGTGAAATAATTGTGCATCAGGAGAAAAAATTGGGGGAAGAATATTTACTGTTTGTGAACATGCTATCTGCTACTCTTATGTTTCTTATTTAAAGCAGTTAGTAGTGCTGGCTTATCTTTTGACATAAAACGTTGCTCAAGCACAGAGATTTACTTGACAGTGAACAAAAACATGTGTAGTTTTATGTGGATCACTGTGATAATAGCATCATTTTGGAGATACAATTTGGCATATTGTTAGATCTGAATTTGAACCTTGTGTAGCATCATTCAGTTGCTCTCCACTTCTGATAACATAACATAATTTCAAGCTATCTAGCACATCTCTAAATGTAATTAAGAATGTCTAGAGTATATAATCTATGCTCCAGGAAGGTGGAAAAAGACGATGTTATTGCTTTCTGCTTTTGTTACATTTTCATTGTTAGTACATCTCACATTAGCAGAAGCTAGCCTGTCTTCAGTTTGTGAAAACTGGAATGATCTGTATTATTTTGAAACTTTGCCGTGAAATCAATAGGGAAGATTACTTCTATTTGAATACGTGTTTAAAAGGTTGAAAGGATGATAAATACTTACAGACATATTACAGGATAAATTTTCCTTTTAAGACATTCAAATATTAGGTGTATAGGATCTTCTTGAAATGGCAGTCTAATGCCAGAAGTGTCTGTGTGACAAAATTGTATAGCAATGCACACCCTTAAAAAAATAAGACCTATAAAGTAGTCAGAAAACATAATCTAGAGTGATTTGAGGATGTTGGGAAGCATTTTTAAAGATTCTCTTCCTCAGAGTGCCTGCAGTTTCTTAAATGCTGTTTGGTATTATGTCTTCTTTACATCTTTTTCTCTTTATTTTTAAATGTTAAGAGTTAGTTCAATTTGTAGGAAATTGTTTCAAATGTCTTAAAAATGGGTACAAGCTTGGAAGTCAGATATACCCAGGGAAAAGTTCTTGATTCTTGTTTTCTTACAGATTTGAATCTTTTGTGTGGTCCAGAGCAAGCAAAACAAAAACAAACACAGCCCCTTTAAAACAAAACCACCACCAACATAAAACCCCTCACACAAAACTTGAGAGGCTATATATTTTCATTCTGAATTTCAACAGCACACGTTTTAGAGACATGGAGTTTTATTTTTAGCATCATTTTAAAGAGAGAATAAAGAAAGCAGACATAAAGGAGAAAAATAATCGGGACTAATGTTACGAGTTTTGATTAAACTTATGAAAGAAAAAAATCAAATTTAATGCTGACCATTTGGTCTGACACTGTCCTTAACTGACCATGTTGATCTTACCAGATGGAGTTTTCACTCCACTCTGTATTTCTTTGCTTTTGTGTATTTCAGTCCAGCCTCTTGTGTCACTGTAACACAGGGATTTTTTTTTTTTTTACTTTTTTCTTTTGTGGTTTAATTGTATGAAAAAAATTTTGTGCTGTATTCTTGGACCTGTACAGATGGTTCCATGCCAAACATATTTGTTTACCGTGGTAATGTCTGAGTTGTAGTATGCCAGCTAATAAAGGGGTTTATTTAAGGAATAAGGTGGATGACTAAAACAGATGTGCCAGTTGGGTGAACCATTAAAAGAATCTTACTTCTCAGCTTTATGTAAAGGTTGTTTTTAATGCATTTCTGAGAAATCAAAAGTGGTTGCAAGGATGTTTTTGAGACAGCCAAAAGCATCTTGTCCATTTGCTTGGGGGTCTTTTCCTGTGGGCTTAAGACACACTAGTCTTTTGTCTGTCTTACTGAAGAATTTGCAAAGACAGCACATACAAGTCCTGAGTTTTGATGACTGATCAAGTATTATAATCTTATAATGGATTTTATCCTATTTATAAATTGTATTGTTCTGTCTTTCAGTTGTCAAGAAACCCGTTTTAATATTTCTGTCATGTAAATGTAAATTTCTGTAATGTAATACAAATATATATCTTCATTCCATGGAAATCCTGCGTCAATCTGCTGCAATAATACTAAAACCTTACACATCTTTTCTCACAGGAATATAAGGTACTCTGGTTTCACTAGAAAATAAAGCATTCTGGCTGCTAAGCATTTTAATCAGGATTGATCTAAAAGTGTTTGAGAGAAGCCAAAACCATGAATTAAATGCTATTTGCCCAAGCGCTTAGTCTGTTGTACATCACGTTGTTAAAGTGACTTCCATAAATTCCACTGATTCTGCTGCTGTTGATATTTTTGACTGGAATGTCTCTGCTTAGAATTTGGAAGACTTTTGTGAATTAGCGATTTGTAATCGTGTTTCTTAGATGTTGATAATTCGTTTGGGAAGAATCCTAGAGACAGTAGTAATACTAAAGAGAAGTTAAAAAGAAAACAAAAAGGAGCAAAAGCTTTTTAATAACATTTTTAAAACTTGGCTTTAGCTTTTTTGGTGTACAAAGTATTTCCACTGAATTTCCTTTAATTTAGTAGTTACCTTTTTTAATAGTCAAGTAAGTGCTAACTTGAAAAAAAAAATTGTTAATTCTAGTGGTTAAGTGTATGGTTTGTCTTGATTTAAGCAAATGAGGGACTGCTTAAGGCACACACTGTACTAACTTTGACCACATACTTGTATGCCATTTTGAATAACAGTAGATTGTTGTGGTTTTTAGGTACTTGTTCCTGAAGCTGCACTCAAAAAAATAAAACAGTATAGTCTGTCTGTACTTGTCTGTTGCTATTTGTTGCCTCTTTCTTTATATTTAGCTGTTAAGTCATGGACCTTATTTTTTTGTTCAGTCACAGCAAGCACAAGAAAATCTATGTTCTCTTATTTTTGACTTGTGTGACTGAGTAATGCAAATAGTATACTGCCTCTTGTACACTCCTACTAGTGGCAGTATTTTTCGTTTAGAAATAGTAATTTACATATATGAAGCTTCTCTGGTATTAATAAAGGCAGAATTTGTTCCTTCATTAAGGATAATTGAAACAGTGGCTTTCTCATTCTAGGTTAGTTGTGTTTTTATTTAATCCTTGTACAGAAAAAGTCTGGAGAGAACGCAGAAGTCAACGTGAGCGTTTTCAGTGGGTTTCCATCCAGACAACTTTATCAAAGGCTGTCTCTTTGTAGACAATTATTTTAATCAGATCTGAGCTTAAGTAAAAATGAAGAATATGCCCCCTGATTAAACATTGCAAATGAGGATTTTAGGGGCCTTGGTTTTGAGATAAAGCATCAATCTCATAGCAGTATATTTGGTATTAAATTGTAGAGCCATTGCAAGGCAATTAGATCACCTTTCTTGAGATTTCAGGACTCCATTTATTTAAAAATAAAGAAAAAACTGCTTTAAATTATATCTTCATTGATTATTTGAGGTTTGGGCAGCATATTAAAGCACTTGAAATACTAATCTGTCAACAGGGTATTGTGGCACAGAGGAGTATCATGTCTCTGATTTGTGTCTGTGCACCGGTCCACTAGGCACATGGCATTTCTTTCAGTTATTTTTGAGACACCTGCCCCACTAAGGTGAGGATGGCTTTATTTATTTAAGAAAAATTGACAGAAGGAAGAAGTTTGTGTAAATACCTAGAGATTCATAATACCTATCTCCTTATTCATGTCAAAATTGACAGACAACTGAATCCCATAGAGTTAGCTCCTGCAAAGCTGTCTTGTTCAGCAGTTACTTCAGTTTGTCCTATTCCAAGGTGGATTTCAACCCTTAGTTTGTTTAGGATTGAGAGCCTCTTGACAGGATTAGGATTTAAAATGTTTAGCTCACCTGATCAACTTTGACATTAAACTGAGTGAAACTCACATTTTATACAGCTTCCAAATGCTATCTTTGTTGTTGAAGGACGGTGTTTTGAATGCAAGGAAATGCAATGTGACTGGATGTGAATTGACTTAGACCCAAAAGAGGTTCCTTCTCTCCTTCGCTGGAGAGAAACTGATTTGTTTTTATTTATCAAGTATGCTCAAGGCTTTTGTACTTATGCTTGGCTAATCATTTGGTTTCTTTCTTTCCACCACTCCAGGCCATATACACCTATGAAAGGAGCCTTTTCCACTGTGTGGTTTGACAGGTATAAGATCTCTAATGATTGTCCAGAACACATTGAAAGTATTGACTCTATGTGCCAGGAACTTACAGACTTGATCAACGATGAGATTAAAAATGGCATTGCAAAGAATAGGATACTAATAGGTAAGAGACTTATTTTTAATGTGTTTATTTTAATTGGTTTTAACTGTTAAGAGGTCATCTACTTTGAATTTACTCCATCTTGAAAGCTCATGAGCATGCCTTGCAACTGCTCATCAGCCTTTTCAGCAGCCAATCCTCAAGAAAATGGAGTCGTTATTTAAACCTGTATCAGATGGAGAATATGGCTAGCTGTAAGCAGTACCCTTAAAAATGTAACTTAAAACTGGTTTGTAGTAGTTATATAAAATACAGAGTGAGCAATGATTTACTTTTAAAAGTACATATTTTTACTCTTCCTTTTAGCACCTTCCAAAGCATACTTTCCCAAAATGACTGGTATTTTGGAGAGTGGAAATGTAGTGTATAAATAATCATGAGTTTTTTGTTACTGCTCTAATCATTTTGGGCTATATTAATCCGTGGGGAAAAAATTTGCGTGTTACACATCACTAAATATTAACACTTGATAACAAATGAAGTATTAGCTGTCATAGTTCATATGTGTCTATCTTCCTATCCCTCTTAATTTCCAGTAATTTTCACAGTACTTCTGTGAGATAGTGGGATATTGAGGCACAGGAGTTGAGGGCAATGGAGTAGCCTGTGTCAGAGTGAAAATGAGAATTCACAAGTCCTTGGCTCCCTGTCCCATCCCTACACCACAACCTGTTTCGGGTTAGGGGAAAAACTCTTTATGTAGGAACTTACAAATTTATGGCCAACTGAGTCATGCCACCAAAATCCTGCGTGATGGAGCCACTACCATTCAAACAGCATGTTTTCTTGGTCCAGCCCATGTTGCTCTTTGAAGGTCTCTGTTTACTTTCCCTTTCTGGCTCATGCCCTGGCTGCAGAGTGCGTTGTTTTGGATTGCTGTCAGCACAGTCTCTTTGATCTGTCTTCCCCGTGTTATACCTGCTGGCTTGGAAACAGCTGAAGCGCAGGTGCTCTTCTGTAGGGTGAGCTGGGAGATGTTCTCTGTACAGATCCATCTTGCTACTAGGCTTTTCTCCTTTCTCTTTAGCCTTCAGAATTAGAACTAGTGATACTGCGGAGTGTGAAAGTTGTTTTACAAGTCATAAGCAGAGTAGGGAAGTTGGAATGCACAGATTGTTTCAGCCCATAGATTCTTTGGAAGTCCCCGTCTCTGTGTATTTGCATTCCTCATCTGTAGAACAGAAATAATTATACTTATTTTCTCACTCTGAGAGCTGTGATTTCAGGCTTCTAGAGTAATGCACTGTTTCTTTGCCTCTGTGGCAGAGACTACATGCATACATTCTCACAGTTGTATCTAACATCTGTGTAAGAAACAAAATAAGGCAGCCCTGAATTAAGTCTGTCCAAAGTACAGAAGGGGACCCATGTAGATGCATAAGAAATTTGCTAGCAGAAAATGAATTGTGTCCCTTGTGGCAGGCTAAGTGTTTTTCCATGAGGACTTTGTGCTTTCTCTGCACTGGTTTTGATGATTAACCAGTGTGTGATGCAGTGGAGAGTGACGCTTAGAGGTCCTGTAAGGTTTCTGTGTGTAAAGGCTGGATTTAGTATCAGTCTGAGTTAGCCTAACATGATGTTTTCAGTTGTTTTAGATGGAAGTTTGTGCAAATAATTGCCCATCTTCTGGCATTGTCTCCTACAGGAAATCAGAAATTCTGTAAGAGCACCTGTCAGCTTTATAACATTTTTGATCAGAAGAGAATTTGAGGCCGGGGTTTGGTTATGAAGATGTAGTTGGTATATCTGCACCAAATTGTGGCCTCCACTGGAAAAGTAGAAATGGGTGGCCTGAAATTTTTCCAAGCTGGGGAAAGGTTGGTGTGCAGGAGATAACGGAAGATGTGGTCACTTACTTAGAATGTCAAAGAACTAAATCATGTTGGATCTTGTTAGATTTCTCTTTGAAGAAGTCAGAAACATCCATTTGGTACAAGAATATGAGACTTGAGGTAATGAGTTGGGAGCAAACAGTAGATTTGTGAGTGCTGGTGCGATAGAGTTGGAGGAGGTGAAGGGAAAGACTATTAGAGGAGAGGAAACCACGGTGAAATGTTGCTATGAACATTTCCCCAGTGCATTCAGTGATGTGGTATCATGCTGGAGATCTATAATGGGAATACTGGTACTTACCTTATTACAGAATATAGAAGTGAAATAGTTCAGAGAAGAGGCTGGAGCACTCGGGGATTTGTGAAGAGCATGGGGGCCCTTTCAAGTAGGTCACAGAAGCCAAGAGAGCAGAGGAGTTGTGTGAAGAGGGAGTTACAGGGAGTGAGATGATTGTTAAAGGGTTAAGGAGAATTGGGTTGTGGGACTGTATTTTGTAGTGAGTGGGAGTTTTAATGGGTGGAAAGAAAACAAAATGAGTATGAGAAGGTAGCAAGATTGAAGGTTATGGTTTTATATGGAATAGCAGACTAGAAATTACAGGCTGAGGATGAGTGTCAGATATTGTTAGATGAGGGCAAGTGAGGTGTTAGCCAAGCAGGAAGGTGGGTAGCTGCTGACAGCTCAGAGGTGTGGGATAAGAAGGCAAGATCTGAGGGAGCACTGTGCAAAGGAGAGTGAGTGGGGAGACAGGGGAAGCAGGAGCAGGGGCTCAGGCAGTGGAAAATGAGAAGTCCAACACCTGGTGTCCTGGGGGATGATTCTCCTTTTGGAGCCATTTGGACTTTCCACAAGGCTCAAGATTGTGGGTACAGTAAGGTCATTTGTTCTGAAAGAAATTATAGCCTGTGCTGTTTGTTTTGGTAGCACAGTTAGCTCTGCAATCCACAAGTGGCTGCTTGTAGGGCAGAACTCTAAAGCTACGAGAGAGTCCAGGTTGTGCAATGCCACTCCTCTTTTTCTATATTCTAAGAAGAATATTGGTGTGGCCTTGTTTTTAACAGCTGCTCTATGAATCTACTTCTAAAGAATTAAATTACTTAATTCAGTGAGGTAAATAAAGTCTTATTATTAAAACCTCCATATCAATTCAGTGTAACACCAGCACACAGTAGTACATGGCTCATCTACTCATTCCTATTTCCTGACAGTTTCATGAGTTGCTTTCCTACTAATGCAGAAGTCTTTTGAATAAAGTAGACTTCTGGTTTGTTAGGGTTTATTTCCTCTGACCTTGAAGGAGGAAGGAAGGGAGACTGACTGCAATATATAATTATTCAAAAATAATTATATCATCCCCAGAATTTGATAGTGCAAGTCACTTTTTAGCCAAACATTCCTATTGAGTTACTCTTGCTGGTCTTCCTGGCTAAAGCACTTCTTGCAAATAATCCTGTAAGTAGGTTTATATTGACTTTGGAAATAAAAGAGGATGATAAAGTTAGTCAAATTTTGACACTTGGAGCTTTGATAGTATCCCTTCTTAAGAACTGAATGTATTCATTCTTCATAAATGCCTGAATTCATAGCTAAATTAACTAAACAAGCAAATAACCACACTTTGAAATGTGGAACAATAATTTCTTTTTCTATTTAAAGCTGAGTTGGTTTTTCAGGTGGTGGTGGTTTTGCTTTGTTTTGTTTTCTTGTGCCTGTTTTGGGTTTGTTTTCTTTTTTTTTAACTACTTCCATAGGGATAGCGCACTACAAAATAACTCCACTTTGTTGAAATCTTTGACAATTTCCACCTATCTTATTCAAGAATATGTTAAAAGCTCTTGAAAGAAGTGGGCACTTCACATTTGGAGCATTCTGATAATGCTCACTTTAGTCAACTACACTTCAGTGAAAGGCAGTCTTTTTGTTATCTTTTTTTTTTTCTCTTAATTTAGCACTACTTTCCTACTTTTACAGGTCACTTTTTGTGTAGTACAGAAATGCTGATCCAAGCATGTTGGTCTCTGCCACCTGTAGTCACTTGTGTAAGCAGCCAGTGAAAATAAACTTTCTATAACAGTCCTGTAGATTTGACTGGATGCCAAAAAATACATGCATGATTCCTGACCCCTTGTGCTGTAACAATAACACAAGACACACAACCACTTTTTGTTTATTGCTAGACTTCTTACATAGCTACTGAACCATGGTGGAAGTAACATGAAAGCTCTGTGCTTCTTGTAAATATTAGCATTTCCATCTCTCTCAGTGTGTGTGAGAATGGGATGGGGAGGAAATATCTTGGCTTTGACATCCCAGAGAATGAGGATTCTGTAAATATGGGAAGATAAAGAAATCAACAATAAGTCATTAAAATGTTGGGTAAATTACTTCACCTACAATCTTGGTGTTTTATGTCTTTGGCTTCTAAGGCTTTTTCTGTCACTCATCCTATCTTGTATCTTCTGTCTTTATTAGGAAAATGTTGCCTTTTATTGAGAGGCCATTACTGTCTTGCTCTCACAGAGTAAATTCCTGGGTTTATATTGCCATTTGTCACCGCAATTCAAATGAGATTTCTCTTTCTATACCACCCATTGAGTGGCTTTGTGGGTTATCTAAACTGTGCCTGTGAGATGCTGGGCTCAAAGCACCACTCTTAGTCCATCTCCCACATAATACCAGGAAACATTTTGTTAATTTCCAGTGTGTCGGTGTACTTTAGGGAAAATATTTGCTCCTCTTGTTTGTTTGCACCTGAACTGGCCATTTATTTTTCTTTTGGATCTCTACTAATCATTTTACTTCCTGATGCACAAGCAAGAGATGTTAAAAAAAGTATGTTTCTATTTCCTTCATAAATCATTCAGTAGGATGTACAAACGCTCATAATTTTAATCAGAGAGTAGGATTCGTCACTTGTTACTTTGTTTCCCAGTTCTTAACAGTGTCCATATCTAGAAACAAAGGTCTTTCAAAGGTGGCGTATTCTCAGTTTTGATCTGCATGGTGAATGACAGGCTTAGCAAATGATAGGGGAGTAAATAAGGCTCACAGCAGTAAAACAAAAAAATAATTCCGTTATGATATTTTCATCACATATTATCATCAGATAATAGCTTTGGGAAGAAAATAATTATAAAGTGAATTGAATTCTGATCTTTTCAGCATTAGTAGAAACTCTATTGGAAACATACACTTACTCATCTTTAATAAATGCCTGAATTAATTGAGAGTCATGTGTAGACATGCCATAGGGTGCACATTAACATGTACTTTCTTCACAGTCATGCCTACAGGATCATAGAAGAGTGAGGCTTATAACGTTTGCTAATCCATCCTCATGCGTCAGGGCAGGTTCAGCTCTATTTAGGCAAATCCTTAACGCTACTTTTCTGACTTGTTCTAAAAGATCTCCATTAATGGAAGCTTCACAGCTTTCCAGGGCAACCTATTCCTGTGCTTCACTATTCTTTACTTTAGAGAGCCTATTTTCTAGTTTCTTTTCTGTGATTCAGTTTAAAATCATGAATACCGTGAGCATAAAGATAGGTTATTCTCTTGCTTTTTCTATGTTGTGCAATTTATAATGGTTTAGCCGCAGCCAGCAACTAAGTGCCATGTGGCTGCTCGCTCACTCCTCTCCCTGCAGTGCGATGGGGAGGAGACTCTGGAAAAAGAAAGGTGAACGTCGTGAGTTGGGATGAAAGCAATCTAATAGGCAGCAAAGGAAGAGAAAACAAGGAAAAAAATCCAATAACAATAATAGAATATACTAAGCGCGTGATTCACAGTACAATTGCTTACCTACAGGGATGCAGTGCCCAGCCTGCTCTCGAGCAGCAATCCATTCCCCTGGTCCTGTCCCCACTTTATATGCTGAGCATTATATCATATGGTATCTAATATCCCTTTGGCCAGTTTGGGTCAGCTATCCTGTCTGCGTCCCCTCCCAGCTTCTTGTGAAAATTAACTCTATCGCAGCCAGAACCCAGACAGGTTATGCTAACTGTAAAAATGATGGGTAAGTGTTGCAGCAGGGCTGTGCTGTCATCCTTAGAACCAACCAAGAAAACACACTAGGTAAATAAAGCAAGCCGTAGATTTGATAGAGTAATGTCTTAGTAAAAATTTATTTCAGACTTGTAACAGATTTTATTTTCCTTCTAGTGCTAAAAATTTTGATTCCTTAGGTACACATGTTGGGTTCCCCTCTACTACCCATATCAGTTTAAAATAAAACTGTAACCGACTCTGGTTTTACTGTGAGTTGATACATTATAAACTGTTTTATACTTGTTTTTATAAGAAAGCAGAAAACTTGTACCACTTAAATGTGCATTTCAAAATGTGTTTTGGCTGGTGAGACAGTCGCATAGCAAATTGATTCACGTTCCTAACAAGAGGAAGTGACTGAGGCAGTCAAGGGAAGTTGCCTTTGTTCTTGTAAAGACTCTCAGTTACTGAGTAACAAACAGCATGAAAAGGCTATCAAAGGTGAGAGCTATTCCTTGCAGTTCTCCTAGTGTGTAAGGTTAGTGTTTAGTGAAGTCTCATGAATAGATTAAAATGAAAAAATCATTGCTGTAATGAAATTCTCTTGAGACAAAGTATATGTTTGAGCATTTGCACAGGAGCAGTGTTCAGAAGCAAATTTGCTGTTCCACTGGCATTTGTACTCTTTGCTGATATTCATATATGAACACTGTTAAGTGTATATAATACTTCCATTCATGAATGAAAAAAGAAGGTCAAAACAGAAAGTCAGCTTCTTTGCAGATGATGTGTAGAACAAGGTTTTGCTGTTACCATTAATAGAAAGTAAATCACAGAAAGTCCCTCGGGAGAGTGGAAAGTAAACTGAAGTGTTGCTTTAGGGAAAAATTCCTGATAACAAACTGATTTAAGTAACTCCAAGTTGAAATATCTAAAGAAAGGAGAAACAGAGAATGAAAAATGCTGGGAGAATGGAAAGAAAATGAGGCAAGAGTATGTAATATATTGTGATGATAACAGAACGGGCAAAGACAATTTCTGTTGTGCTGTTGTAGCCTTATACAACAGAAGAGTACTTGTCTCTGTTTGCACTGTGCTGGCAGGGGCACGGTATACTGTAACATTAATCTCTTGCCACTCTGTTACCAAAGCTTTATGGACAAATTTGAAGAAATCAGGGATGATGAACAACAACTACTAGAGAGAAACTAATTAAGAAGTATTGCTTAAAATAAACACCTCAAAACCCACCCCTATACCCAAGTCCGAAGCCTTATTTCATCAAAGTCTGGGGCTTAGCTTCTCCTCTTCCTCTTTTGGTTCTGTGCTGTAATGAAGCAGTTACTACCTCTGCTACTCAAATTCATGTGAGAAGAGCTCAAGGTCTCTCTCTGAAAGTAGCAGAAGATCTGTACTCAGTGCAGATGGCAGAATTCATGCACTAAATGTGATTAAAAACTAAAATTTGCTTCCTATTGCTCTGATTTCTAATGTGGAAAACAGCTTTGATCATGTTTTAAAATTACACTGGAAGGACCGAAAAAGTGATCTGGTTTGTTGTTCCCAAGTCCATAATTATTATCTATAACAAATTGACTAAGGCATTTTACAGTCAGATCTATATGACTCAGGAAGCAATCACCAAGTCAAACCTGTTGTTTCTTAAAGAGATGTTTTTTCTGTGAAGAAGAATGGAAATGTAAAGAGCTTTCTGGACTCAGCAATAGGTCGTTGCAGGCACTAAAGTGGAGCATGGAGGGAGAAGGCAGAGTTTTTAGCTTTCATTCACGTGTACAGAACACAAGAGAGAGAGAGACTAAATAAAGAAACCTTTGTGCTAGATAATAAAGTTAGTCATTTTCTGAGATGAGACCCAAACATTGTATACAAAGAAATGAATAAAGCTGAAGTTTGACAGTAGGTAAATATTTGGTTTCCTGAACTCCATATAGTGTTGAAGTGTCATCATGGACCAGATTATCATTTCAGACAGATACAAATGAGGAGCAAATTAATATAAATTGAGATCTTTAGCAGAAGTGAGCTGAAGGTTTTATACAAACACTTAGATGTTTAAAAGGCTCATAAGACCATTTACAAGCTCTGGAAAGAAGGTTCTATCACTGAAAAATGGCAGCTGGGATGAGGGTTTCTATTCTATTCAAGCAGGAATAAATTACATATGAGAAATTCAGTCTCTGTTCACTCTGTGTTACATCATCATGTGGCTGGGGTTGCTTTAACATAGTCACAGATTATATTTCAGCAAAGAATGTTTTGTTTATAGCAAAGTATTGCATAGGAGTTTCCTTCTGATTCAAATTCTTTAATTTGGAAATGTGATGATCCTGTGATTTCAGCAGATCTTTCTCAACTAGCAAAGCAAGTTACAAGCAGCTTTATTCTCACTGCAAAGGGGTATGGCCTAGAAACCAGCACTACACAGGAGCAGATCTGAGGTCATAAATGCATACTTGAGTGAAGTATCTTTGCAACTGAAAGAAAGGTGCTTTACATAATTCAGTCTGGTTTTGTATGTGCTTACCTTTTAGGCTGTATATAAACCTCCTTTGTAAGGTGGGAAAGTTAATTCAAATAGTTAGATGCTTTCCTGAACTGGTATCCTGGGCATTGTAGAGCCAACACTTTTAAACTGTTTTGTAGCATTAATCACAGATTTCATTACAATAGATATAAGGGGAGAAATGAATGTACTTTTTATGTGAAACCTATTAGCAAATTCTGTGCACATTCTTTGTACTTCTTGGAAATAGAATGGTCTCAAGCAAAGGGCTTGCTGTGTTCTGCCTAAGGTTGAAATGTTGCTGTGTCATTTTTAATCATGATTAACACTCATGACACAGTCTGCTTAGCAATGCTGTAAAGTTTATGTATTCTTTATGCTGAGATCATTGGTGTACATAAGCATACTTGTACTGTTGTTTTGTGTTCTGCTTACATTCTATATTTTTGTGTAATATCTGTACCTGTGTCTTACTTTTCCTTAATCCAAAATTTGAATTCTTATAAAAGTTCTTGATTGAGCATGTCTTTTATGTGTTACATCAAATTTACGCTTATACTGAAATACTTCTTGAAATTGAAAAAAATTGTCTCCACCTACAAATGCATATTCAGATTGTTGTTTCTGAAGCATTTACTATACAACATTTACTCAGAGATTGTTGTGATATCAAGTGATGAACTTCAGGTTTTCCCCTGGAAAACCAAATTCAAAGAACTGGTCCTTTGTATTACATTTTGTCATACTAGTATGAGCCACATAAAAGAACGATTACCTAATATTATTCTAAACAGAAGGTGACTGCATTGTCAAAGACTGCTGGTGAGTAATTGCAGATAGTGTTGCCAGATTGTGACTAACTGGGTACAAAATTTTAGATTAAATCATTTGCAAACTAGTAATGAGTTTTCAATGCAGCTTTTTTTCATGTATTCTGAAATGCTTAAAATGGACTTCATTTTGTATGTGGCAAGGTATATCTGTATTTATTTGTAAGCAAATGCAAAATGGTCTTGTAGAGTGTAAGTGCTGCTTTTTGGGTTTGAGGATGACAGCATCATTCAGAATGATCAAAAAGGAAGTGAAGAAGTAAATAATCAAATTCCACAAAAGAGAATAAAGGAGATTTGGGCACAAAATGTTGTGGTTTACATAGTAACTTTGCATAGCTGTTGTATTTTGCATACTTTCTCAGAAGGCTCTATTTTTCTCTGTCAATGTGAGATCAATGGTGTTGAGTTTTTGTGATGAATATCACACTTGTGCGATTTTATTTTATTTTTTTCATTGTAGAATTCTTTTACATCTGACAAGAGAACATGTCTGTTAGGAAATAGTGATGCAGATGAAAGGCTTACAGTAGTATTTTCAATATTTTTATGTTAAACTGACCCATATTCATTCCTACTTTTCCTCAACTACCTTTATTTCAGAACTGCCACTGGGCACTTACACACACACTACATTTAACTTTGAACTAGTTAAAGATTGATATGTAAGGCAAATAGCAGATCTTGGCTTTATTTACCAAAGATAAATGTCAAGGTGTTCTTGGCCTCCTGCGTGCATAGCTAGGGCGTCCCAGGTATGTCTCCTAGTTTGAGGATACAGCTCTCTTAATTCAGTTAAGGATTGTGTTTGAAGAAGGAAAACAAGGCATACAACTGCTTGTGTGGTCTTTCTCCTTAAAATCTAAGTTCTGCAAGTCAGGAACCTGCAGTTACTGCTTTTGGCCATAATAGTCCCTTAAGATTACAAGGTGACAGTAAGGAGAAAGAAAAATCAGAAATTCAGTAGAAATTCTGATCAGAAATTCTGATCAGAAATCAAAAAACAAAATTGTAGGGGAGAAAAAGCAAGTACTTCATGTCTGGATTAGTCTAGTGTTCTCAGGAATGTTTCCTACACAAATCCAGCCAAATCTTCCAGTCATAACATAGGATGGAGCGTGAGCTAGAGGGGCATCAGACCTGCTGGAACTTGCAGATCAACATGCTGAAAGAGGATTCCCCATTAGGAACAGTCTTACTGTGACCCAATTATTATTTATGAAGTGCAACGTTTTCTTGTTTTCTGCCTTTGAGCTTGTGTGTGCCAGAGATTTCTTGTGTGGTCCCAGGACTCAATGAAGTATCAAAGTTGCACTGGGCTCAGTTTTGATGCTGTCTCACTGGGTTTTGTTTAGCACCCATGTCAAACTTCTACGTAGCGCAGAAATCAACCCCAGAGGTCTTACATAGCCCTTGCAAAAGAGCCATTCCCATTCTGGAGTCTCATTTTAATAACTTCAAAAAGATAACAAGCTGAAATGGTTTATTATTTTGTCAACTAATTTTGCATTTCTTCTTCAATCCCTAATTTCATGTCTCTTTTGTGAAAAGATCTGGGCTCAGAATTTTGCAACTAATTAATACCACTTAACTACCTGGTTTTTATCACCAGTACCCTGGATGCTAATGCTGCTCTAAGCAGAGCTGCAGTCATAACTGCAGTCATTCTGCCGCTTGCCATCTCTGTGCTGGAAGAGATTTCAGCAGCCAGTCATTGTTCACCCTAGTCATTATCTGGATACAGTCAATATAATAGCCTATGTAGTGGGTCCTTCTAAAGTAATGTGGTAGTCTGGATTTCCTTCCTAATCAATAAGCAGTTGTATGTAAAAATCATCCCTGAGGAACTATCCTGCATAAGGAATTAGAGCAGCTGAAGAGACATATGGAATGCATAAGGCTACTAATTCAGAGATCCTGTTAGAGCTCAGGTGGGGTACATTGCAATTTTTCCTGAATCATAGAATGGTTAGAGTTGGAAGGGACCTTCAAAGGTCATCTAGTCCAGCCCCCCTGCAAGGAGCAGGGACATCTCCAACCAGATCAGGTTGCTCTGAGCCCCATCCAACCTGGCCTTGAATATTTCCAGGGATGGGGCATCCACCACCTCTCTGGGCAACCTGTTCCAGTGTTTCACCACCCTCATTGTAGATTTTTTTTTTTTTTTTTCCTTATATCAAGTCTAAATCTACCTCCCTCTATTTTAAAACTGTTGCCCCATCATCCTATTGCAAGAGGCGCTGCTGAAGAGTTTCTCTCCGTCTTTCTTATGAGCTCCCTTGAGGTACTGGAAGACTGCTATAACGACTCTCCAGAGCCTCATCTTCTCCAGGCTGAGCAGCCCCACCTCTCTCAGCCTGTCCTCATAGGAAAGGTGCTCCAGCTCTCTGATCATCTTTATGGCCCTCCTCTGGACCTTCTCCAACTGGTCCATGTCCTTCTTATGTTGGGGGCTCCAGAACTGGACACAGTACTCCAGGTGGGGTCTCACCAGGGCAGAGTAGAGGGGGAGAATCACCTGCCTTGATCTGCTGGCCACACTCCTCTTGATGCAGCCCAGGATGCGGTTGGCCTTCTGGGCCACAAGGGCACATTGCCAGCTCATGTTGAGCTTCTCGTCCACCAGCACTCCCAAGTCCTTCTCCTCAGGGCTGCTCTCCATCCATTCTCTGCCCAGCCTGTATTTGTGCCTGGGATTGCCCCAGCCCACGTGCAGGACCTTGCACTTGGCCTGGTTGAACTTCATGAGGTTTGCACGGGCCCAGCTCTCTGGCCTGTCAGGGTCCCTTTGGATGGCATCCCTTTCCTCCAGCCTGTCAACTACACCACACAGCTTGGTGCCGTCAGCCAACTTGCTGACAGTGCACTCTATCCCACTGTCTGTGTTGCTGACAAAGATGTTGAACAAAGCCGGTTCCAATACCAACCCCCAAGGAACACCAGTTATCACTGGTCTCAATTTTGACATCGAGCCATTGACCATAACGCTTTGAGTACAACCGTCCAGCCCATTCCTTATCCACCAAGTGATCTGTCCATCAAATCCATGTCTCTCCAGTTTAGAGACAAGGATTGTTGTGCAGGACAGTGTCAAATGCTTTGCACACGTCCAGGTAGATGATGTCAGTTGCTCTTCCCTTATCCACCAATGCTGTCACCCCGTCATAGAGGGCCACCTGCCTTCTGCCATCTGGGCGATGTGGCTAGAGCCCTTGCTGGCGAAGGCTGAGGCAAAACAGTCATTGAGTACCAGGTCTCCTGTTTCCTTCCAGAGAGGGCCCATGTTTTCCCTGGTCTTCCTTTTATCCCTGACGTACCTAAAGAAGCTTTTCTTGTCTTTGATGTCCCTGGCCAGATTTCATTCTGTCAGGGCTTTAGCCTTCCTTACTTGATCCCTGGCTGCTCAGACAGTCTCTCTGAGCACCCTTCCAGGCTGTCTGTCCTTCCAGCCTCTGTAGGCCTCATTTTTGTTTTTCAGTTGGTCCAGGTGCTCCTTGTTCATCCATGCAGGCCATCCCTGAAGAGGCCAAAGTCTGCTCTACTGAAGTCCAGAGCAGAGAGCTTGCTGCATGCCCTCCATGCTGTCCTAACGATCTGGAACTCCACCGTCTCATGCTCACTGCAGCCAAGGCTGCCCTTGAGCTCCACATTCCCCTCCAGATGCTCCTTGTTGGTGAGAACAAGGTCCAGTGTGGCACCCCTCCTCATTGGCTCCTTTATCACTTGGAGAAGGAAGCTGTCATCCCCTCATTGAAGGAACTTCCTGGGTTGTTTGTGCCCTGCTGTCATACATATTTATTTATACATTTATTATGTATCCTAAGATGTAACAACAAAAAAACCCTCAACCTTTGTGTATTAGTCTGATGTGGTGAATGTTCATTGATTATGTACAGTAGTGATACAGTTTTTTCACATGTTCTGGTGGTTTAGCCCTCATCACCACACAGTTTCTCACTCACGTGAATGCTACTAGCATAGGGGGAAAATATGTTGAATATTAAAGCAGTGAGAATTATCTGTTCATAGAGTTTTGCTTTGTTAACATCAGAGAATATGTGGCCATAGTGTTCACGTACCTTGTGGGGACCATACATGAATGGCTTCTAAAGTAATAGTGTTTTGTGTGATTTTTTTATTATTTTTTTTCTCTCAGTAGTGAATCCTCAGCAGTACTTTAGCTGTCCAACTTCTTAGTTGAATCGTGCTTTAATTTAAGATTGTTGTAACCTTTATGTTACTCAAGATTACTTTTGATTGCATTGTGTGTAGAAGAAACAAGTCTGCAGATAAAAATAAATTGGACACTGGGTTACAAAGACATATAGCAAAATCCAATTTCTGTTTCTTTTGTTGCATCCTAGGAGGCTTTTCAATGGGAGGTGGAATGGCCATGCATTTAGCATATAGGTTTCATCAGGATCTGGCAGGAGTCTTTGCTTTGTCTAGTTTTCTCAATAAAGACTCTGCTGTTTACCAGGTGAGTGTTTGGTAGACTTTACAGAAAAACTGCTTAGGTAAAAGAAAAAGATGATAATTAAAATTGAGTATGACCTGTTTATTCATCTGAGGCAATTGATTAATATTCTAAACTTATGACATTTCCTGGAAATAGATAAGCAGAGTATTAGGGAAGTGACGCTTTAAAGCTGTACTTACATGATGTTTTGTTGCTTTTTTGCACAGACAGTACAATTATTTTATTCAAAGTAAGTCAGTGTAGAAGGCAGATTAACAAATGAAATGCATTGCAAGTTGTCCTTAGTTGTTAGAGAGTAAGTGTAACTATTTTTTGAATATTTGTGCTGAATTATAATATTCCTGGGCTCCATCTGCTGTCATGATTTTTTTTTTTCTTTCTCTCTTATTTGGAGAGGGATATAGACCTTAAAGTAAACCCTATAATTTGTCAAGAGTTAGCACGTTGGAATTTGAAGTGCAGTTTTTTCCCAAAGTTTCCTTGTTTGCTTTTGTAGAGATAGTACAATAAAACCACAAAAACACTGGTTAATAAATAAAATGCTATGTAAATTGTCACCATGTAATTGTAACTATTCTTTTAAAATTTTTAGTTATGTGTCTGATAATGTTTCTTCTCCATCTAGGCTTTGAAAATAAATGAAAGCATTCTTCCAGAATTATTTCAGTGTCATGGAACTGCTGATGAACTAGTTCTCTACTCATGGGGTGAAGAGACCAACAAGATGTTAAAGTCACTGGGAGTATCGACGTCACTTCATACTTTTCCAAACCTTAATCATGAGTTAAGTAGAACTGAAATAGAAAAACTGAAAACCTGGATTGTAAAGAAATTACCCATTGAAGCAGTGAAGACAAATGAATAAAAAAAAAAAAAGATGAGTTTTCATATACTTTCTCATTTTTTTGTGATTTTGTGATTATGCGTAGCATGTATATGAGTGTCCCATATACATTATATAAGCACAGCTTCAGGAGACACCATTATGTTCCATAAAGTTCACCTAAGTGGTGAAACTATGGTGCTGATTATTAACACTCATTTTATCGTATAGGTTTCTATTTCTGTTTTCTTGTCCAGTTTTTAAATACACATCCATGTCAATCTGTGGAAAATAATGACTGATAATATTGGAACCATTCCTAAATAATCAAAACAGTATTCAGGAAGCATTGCTCTGAATTTCCCAGATACCTTTTTTTTGTTTTGGTGTGTGTTCTAAAATGGAAAAATATACAATGTTATGGTTGTCTTTCTAATGGCATTACAGAAGAAAAAGGCCAATTATTAAAATAAATGACTTTTACTTGTAGAAACACATACATATATTCAAGTTAGTTCACTGAGAGGAAATGTATTGGCTTCAGTTGGATTCTTAGCATGTGGGAGTAAAGCTGCATCAAAGCAGAGTTGTGTGTCACCTCAAAAAATAACTGAGGTTTGTGTTGTTGTTACTACTCATTCTCAGAAGTCTAGCTTTATGTGAGTTGATTGAGGTCTTTGTGGTTTATAGTGTAAGTTTAAAAAAAAAAAAAAGTGCCATCATGATTGTTAAGATCTGTCCTGTTTTTGAAGAAATCATTCTTTGGGCACTGTTCCTGTAGAAACTTATTTTTGCCAACAGTTTTATTTTGGTCTGCAAGATCACTTTTTAGATTAAAAGATGAGGATACTTGACTCCTCTGTGAATATTTAACAGTTGTAAATAACAATTGTGATATAAAGAAAACTTGTATCCCGTTATTTTAAGGGCAGATGATTCATCTCTATGTCAGTTTGATAAATTAGCTCAGAGTATAAATATCTATTCTTATGTAATTTTAATGTTTTTTTTATTTCCCCCCTCTGCCCCATTTTCTCCTCCCCAAATTCAGTAATTTTATTAGCATGACAAGGTATTCAACCTTTTGCCAAAGTCAATAGATCTATGTCTCTTGCTTAATCTTCTCCTTCCCCCTTTTCTGAAGAGTGGATCTAGGACACTGTTGTTTGCTCTGTCACAACAGATTGTTGCTGGTATTGGCTATGACTCCAAAAGTGTCGGCCAGCTCCAGGGGACTGTGAGTTTTGTTGGAATCTTCATGCACAGAGACCTAAGCCAGTTTTTACCTATCTTGAAGAATAAGCAAAAGGGAAAAATTGTCACTGTTAAGCACAAGGCATGTAATTGGCAGTAGCAAGTAACAACTTCCTGCTGCTAAAAATATTTGCTTTATTTCATTTTGCTAGCATTAGCAAGTCAGCAGTCTGTTCTGAAAAACAAGATTTTAAATGGCACATGAAAACTCAGCTATTTGAAAAAGTAACTGAAAAGCATATTTTCCGGGTGCCCTAGGCTTCGTAATTACTACAAATTAAATTGAAACAGGTGTGTTCAGAGGCAGCTGAGCTAACATTGCCTTGGCCTTACTCTAATTACAGTCCTTGACAAGTGAAGTTGTAGCATTTTAGTGATAATACATCATTTTGAGTTTTGCACCATTTTCTGCTCTTCCTGCAGTTCCTATCGGGAGGCTATTTGAACCACTAATGCAAGGTGGTAGTTTATTTTGGTGACAAGTGCATTCAGGTGGGAAAGTGGTGGACTCCTGGCAAGGTGGCTTTTAACAAGGTCTGAGAACAGCACGGAAGAGTTGAAATAAGATCATGGAGGGAATAGAAATTATTACCAAGCCAAACTCAGTTCTTTTGATTGTTTTTGCAGTCTTAATAATTGCAAATACCATGGATACAGAGTTTGGTTTTGTTCCCTTGATATAGGCTGAGAAGCAGTTACAAAGTTCTACGTTTCATGACGTTATTAGAAAACAGTGAAGTCCCCAGTTTGCATCTGTTTTCGTCCATCTTCCTCATCTTGTGAGTGAAATGACAATTAATCAGGAGATGCATTGTGACATAAGATTGGAAATCTGTTAGGTGTATGCTGTGAGGGGGTCCAGAATCTCGGAGTTTGAGGTCACTTTTGAGATGTTGGAGAACTTCTCAATAGTGTTTTCCTTCAGTCTGCAGGTATCTACAGTGAGGACAGTGTGACTTGCCTAGCCCGTTTGCTGAGGATGTTGTGGCTCTCTGTCCTCAAGGGTGCCTAGCTCAGGTTGGACAGATTGAAGCTTAGCCCAGAAAAAGTTGGACTGCTGGTTGGTACTGAGGAGCAGCCAGAGGCGATATTAGTCCTTGAAGACAGTGTGCCTGCTGTTAGATCTCTAGTTGAATGAAAACTTTTAATAGTCAAAATTAGCCCAGCTGCTTGACAGCATGGTTCAGAAGTAATCCAGATAGGTTTTTGACTGACTGGGCTTTTTTAACCTGGCCCCTTTTTACCACACTTTAAAAAATTAATTTTCAAATTGATACTGGAGCACAGGGCAGGGGTCCCTTTGACAAGAGGGCATCTCAACAATGCCTATGGCACTACAGCTCTGGGATCTACCTGTTGATTGCTGGGTGGAGTCTGAAGTAGTTCGTAGAATGTTTAAGAATCAAAAAGAGTTCCCTGTTGTCTGACTGGTTGCATGTTGTGGGACAGTTACAGTAGCAGGTGCCTGGGCATAAGAGCCCTGAACTGGTATGTCTTATCAGTTGTATCTAGATTTAGATGAATAGAATGGAAAATAATGTAACTGTTTTCATTCATCCCTAAACTTTCACTGCTGGTCTCTTTAAAGGCGTTTACGTATCATATGAAGATGTTAAGGACATAGATGCCATGTACTGTTAGGAGGAGCAACCTCAGAGCTCTGTCTCTTTAAGTGCAAAATTTCAGTGGCAGGCATGGATCTGTGTCACTTGAGCTACTGAAGATACAAGAACATAAAGTAGAAAGAAGGCGACTCTGTGCTGTGCTGATCCAGAGGAGGAGCAATTAGATGGCATGCTG
>JAAGAY010136915.1:0-11409 GCA_011801015.1 Ardeotis arabs | reverse complement strand
GACTGGAAGTGGTGAGTTCAGTACTTTGGCTCAAAAAGCAGATGCTCCTTTACAGTTACATTAACACCCTTCTGGAGCACATATGAACTGATGTAATCCACCGTATAATTGAGCTACCAAATATTAATGAGCATAACCTGGCAAGCAGTCATCTGACTGAATGGGGAGAGCTTTGCATTGAATCTTGGCAGTTGTTTGCTGTTGGACTGCAGAATGGGGACTCCAGAATTTGATTGTAGTTTTAGATTAATTGTACATCAGTTCAAAATGCCTTTCAATTACACTTTTATACAAAACATGTTCCTACAAGTTGGATCAAGCCTTTCAATATCTAAGTGGGGGGGGGGAAATAATGTTTGCTCTTTTGATGTGCTTCCATTAGTCATAGAGATGTGTGGTGCACTTGGTCACAGGCAAATATGCTTTTCAAATGAACTAATTAACATTTTTGTTAATGTTTCCAGAATAATATATTATCTGCTTTTCAGCTTCACATTTATGCTTTTATGTTTTCATGGTTTTTTCAATAGAAATGTTGGACAGTGTGGAATTGGGTGAGACAGCCCACAAGAAAACTGGGACCACAGTGCCTGAATCCATCCATTCCTTCAGTAAGTTTCATTACTGTTTCTATACTGATGCAGAAATTGTTCTTAAATTAGAAAATTTCATCGTGATTCAGATAACATTACATGAGGTGGGTCAGCATAAATGAGGAATATAATTACCTGTGTTCTCAACTCCAAAAAGAAGGTGACAGAAAATGTACTGGTATCTGGGTTTGTTTGCTCTCAAGATGGTATTTGTGGTATTTGGGAAGGGCAGATGTAACAGCAGTACAAATGTTTTCATTGTTCAAATGACGTCCTAATTCTCTTTCCTATTTCTGTCTTTTAGTAGGAGATGGTCTAGTGAAGCCAGAAGCTCTAAATAAGAAGGCAATTCAGATCATCAACAGGGTTCGAGATAAGCTCACTGGTAAGCACGCTTTTATGTTTATATAAGACAAACATAACATCTCATGAGATGGATCAGCACTGCTTCTAGTGTTTGTATTTTGTGTTAATCCTTGAATTTAACATTTTCTGATTAAGTGGATGAGGCCATTTTCCTGTTTTTGTCTAACACCTAAGTACTGGTGCCTGCATTTAGATACAAATGAGCCTGATTTTAAAAGTACAGAGGTGTTTGTAGTGAAACACACTTCATATTTTGCATGTCTTAGCTTATTACTGGAAGCTGAATTTGTGCTGTCCTGGCTTTATAGTTTGCAGCACTTATTTGCAAAATTTTATTCTCTTAAAGTTTATAAGAAACTAACACCCACACCCACACACACACACCCCTGGCCAAATAATGTACTTGAAGGGATTAGGACCAGGATTCCAGCTTACTGGAAAGTTACCTGTTGTTGGAGGATATGGGTTTTTACCCATTTTTTGGGGAAGATAAAAGGAAGAAACCATAATAATAGGGAAAACAGAGTTCTGTGCTCTGTATGCCTTTAGAGGTTCTCCAAGTTTGGAAAATTTTGCATTTTATTTACTGCAAGAGAAGGGTAGTTAAAAGACCTATCAGTCCTTAACTTGCCACTCGGAAGGAAGTTACGTTATATGATTTGTGACTTGCATTTATGGGGTTTTCTTATCCTTTAATTTCAAAGGTCGAGACTTCTCTCATGATGAAACTCTTGATGTACCCACACAAGTAGAATTGCTCATTAAGCAAGCGACTTCTCATGAGAATCTGTGCCAGTGCTACATCGGATGGTGAGTTTGTCATTCAGCTACGCTTGCAAAATTCTTCTCTGAATAATCTGAGCAGAGAACAGCTAGGGAAAATGTCACTCGTGTAGTTAGTTATATGTAGGAGCCTTACTACATGTTGCATCTGCTCTGGTAAATTTTGGTAGCCTATGACAGATCCCATAGACAGTCCTCTGTAACAAAGTTGTTATAAGTAGTGGCAGGGAAATCCAGCATGTGGTGGTCACTTAGAGCTGATTTCAGTTACAATGAAGAACTACTTGTTCTAAAGTAAACAAAGACTATTTACTGTCATTTTGAGAGTTAGCTAACTTTGGACTGTGCTTAAGGAAATAGATCTTTTTAGCATTTTTAAACATTAGCTGGAAAGAAGCATAAGGAACACCTGTCACCTTTTCCTGTACTAAAATGGTGCCTAGTTAGTATGGAACCTCAGTCCTTCTCAGTGTTGCCTTTGCGAAACCGTATGCAAGTCAGCATTACTACAATATCTTTGTTTTCTTTAGGTGTCCTTTCTGGTAACGGAAGATTCCAAAGCATCCGCAGCCTTTTATTCTGGAGGCTTTTGCACTCCAAACTTGCTCTTCTACAAACACAAACTGAGCGTTGGACTGAAATACAGCCTTTGTCAAATATTTTGCAATGTAAATTAAAAGAGTTATTGTATATTAAAAGTTGGTTTAAGCCAATGTATAGCTGCTGTTGGAAAAACACAAGCTGTCTGAAACACAATGCTTGATTTGGGTTTCCAGGACAGTGAAGACTGTACCACAGATGTCTATGGTTCCACTTGGTCTTTGGGGAACTGGTGATCCATTGAAAATAACTATATACGGGTTTTGACTTACTTTGCAATGTAACTAAGTCATCTGCAGATTAATTATTGCCCTGGTCAGTCTTGGCGTGGCTGCAGTGAGCTCAATGCACTTGTGCAGGAGGCTTCATTTAGGTTTGGAGCTGGATAACTGGAAAGAAAAAGAAGCAGAATTTTACCATTTTTTCATCTTGTTACCTTGTTTTCAAATTCAATTCTTGCCCCCAAATCGGAAACTGTATATCCGCTTATTACACTAGTGCAGGAGTCGTGTGCGGACTAGCTCAGGAGAATTGGAGACGTTGAGCTGAGCAAAGTGAGGTGCCTCTATGCGGATTGATCGGTGGCAAAGTGGATGCAGGGTACAAACGAAATACCACTCGGGAGCTTCTGGATTAAAAAACAATGTTGGGAAATAGCTAGGGACAGGTAGTAGTGGCATAGGAGGCAGACAGGGGGAGAACTGGTCATAACTTGAAACAGAAAATAATGGTTATTAAACACGAGTGTGAAGATAAAGTAATGATTTATGAATTAAACATATTAAAAACAATGCACAAAATACAACAGAGTAGCCATGTTTAGATGCCATGTTGTATTTGAATATTTTTGTGCCAATAAATTACACCAAAATGTAAACATTTTGATTGTGTCTTGTTTGTTCCTAAGTACTACTTAGGACGAGATAGGGAAGCAGATGAAGTTTGGTTGGTTTTTTTTGTTGTTGGTTGGGGTTTTTTTGTTGGTTGGTTGGTTTGTTTGTTTGTTTTGGGGTTTTTCTTGAGTTTTCCTGTTGCCATGGATTTGACTTGTCTTTTTCTGCATCAGTTCAGGTGGTTGGCTGTATTTCCCTTTTGATAGCAGTAGCAGCTGGAGGCAAAATTACCAAGACTGAATGATGTCTGTCACTTGTATGGAAAAAAAACTTGACCCTAGAACCCCTAAATTTTAGTTTCTAGCAGATGTGATGTCATCCGTGTGGTAAGAACATCTGCTTTCTTGGTCTCAGGGTCACAGCTGCAGCTCCAGGGACAGCATGGGGTGTGTGACTGTCCCAGCTGGGGCTCTGTGGATAAATGGGCCGGGGGTCTCGCCCCTTTTAGGCCCTGAGGGGGGGTCCCTCAGCGCCCCCCACCTCGGGGGCCCCCATTCTTCCCACCGAGAGGCGCATTCCGCCACGCCGCTTGGGGGCGCCAGAGGGCAGCCTTGGCGCCCTCTCCCCGTGCGCATGCGCATTCCCCCTCCCCGCCATTCGACGGCCCCGTTCTCGCGAGAGCGTCGGGGCGTTGCTTAGCTGCGGGGGCAAGATGGCGGCCGCTGCCCGTGAGGGGAGCGGCGGGGCGGCAGTGGAGAGCGCCGCGGGGCAGGAGGGGGGCCGCGGGGAAGCAGGACGACCCGCGGAGACGGAGGGGGGCAGCGCGGCGCCGGTCCTGCCTGGATTCGTCGACGCCGACGCCTTCGTCAAGGTGCGCGGCGGCGGGGCGGGCGCCATGCACTACCGCTCCCGGCGTGCTGTATGTGCGGCTCGGGGCCTGCGGGGAGCTGTAGTTCTTCCCTGCGGGGTCTGGCTGAGCACCCCCACTTAAGTAGGTGCCACCCGTGAGGATCCCCCCGTGGGCGCCCCTCGCAGGGAGGGTGCGGGCCGTTCCCATGGGTGCGGGGACCAGAGCAGCGCGCTGGGGCCTGTTACCGCCGCGGGCTCGGGCTTCTTGTCCTGAGCACGGTCTTGGGAGCTCACCGTCCCTGGGTGCGGGTTTGCCGCCTCGCCGACGCGAGTCCTTGGAATGCAGAGGAATCAGGACCCTCGTGAGAGCCGTGGCTGGACGTGCGGTGACGGGCATTGCCCCTTGGATTGTAGATCTCCGCATCAGCTGCGTTGTGTTTCACCTCTGCACGCTGCTGGTTCCAAGAGAGGGAAGGCCTGCCGGTTCTCAAGCAGGAAGCACTGCAGAGGGGTTTTTTTGTTAAGATAATAAAGTCCTTATCTGTATTCCTGATAACAAGCTTTCTTTCAGACCTTAAATACTAGACTGAGTTTTAAGTCTTGTTCTTCGACTTTCATCACTTTAAAGATCTCTAAATAGAGTATGTAAACTAAATTACTGTGAACTTACTCATGTTAAAAAGCCCAATGATATTGTACATAAGAACCACGCAGTTTAAACAAGCTAGGCAAAATGCATTTCTGCCACATAGTGTCCTGTGTAAATGGAGGAACAAAATACTGAAAAAACACTAATAATGTGGTATTCTTGCACAGTATGCTCTTGGCACAGTGGTAGCTGCAACAAAGGCATCTAATGGGCTTCCTCAGCCTGGGGATGAGTATGACTTCTACCGGAGCTTCTCTGGCTTCCGGGCGTACTGTGAAACACAGAGTGACCGTCTCCTCCACTGGTAAGGACGCGTTTGTGTCTCGGCCATTGCTAATAGCTTTCAATCCAAAACAGAAGGCACCACCCTTCTTTGGAAACTCCAAACGTGCTGTGTTTTATTTCAGGTACCTAATTTTAGCTACTTTTCTAGCACTTGACAGCTCAACTGCAAGGTGAAAGAGAGCCTTTCACAGTAACTTGGATAAAGAGCTGTGCCGGGAGCAGAGGCCGATATAAAACACGTTAGGGTGTCTATTTAAAAAGTGATGTGGCTTGTAAGAAATTAATTCTAACACGTAATACTGTATAGGTGTTTCTTCTAGTCACTGCTTGTGCAATGTTATCGATAAGTACTGCCTTTGATTTATTTTAAAACTTTGAAGATGTAGAAAGTTGAAGAGAATTGGATGGTTTAGTGTTCAACATGCCTGTTTTCAAATTACTGATAGCTGTGCTGTTCTTTTGCAAGCATGAGCAAGGTGATGCAGTACCACGGCTGCCACAGCCACATGAAATATCGCAGCAAAGTGACAGAGCTGGAGGATAAATTTGATATACTGGTTGACTCCAATGACGTCATTCTTGAAAGAGTGGTAAGCAAATTATTTTTTGATGTTGTTCTTGTAAACTGTTCAGTTGTGACAAGTTTTTTTTAATTGAAAGAATGTCAGTGGTAGTGCTTTCACAATTACATTCAGTGTTTCCTCAAGCTGGTGATTTTCTGTTTTATTTTAAAAACATTTCCATGTGCTAGGCCAGTGGTCACAGCAGGTAAGGGAGATGGATTGTGAGACACAGGGAAGGAAGGTAATATTTGACTTGTGAGGACACTGAAACAGTTTGGCACAAGAACCTGAGAACAGGCTGCCTGTGTGACTTCCTTTATTCAGTCTGACTAGAGTGGCTGAGCATGGTAATTTAACAGGTGTTTGGTTTTCACCTTGCTTTTCTCAAATTTAGGGTATTTTATTGGATGAAGCAGCAGGAGTGAACAGAAACCAACAACCAATCCTCCCTGCTGGGTTACAGCCCCCACAGATGATCATTTCCAGCTGGAACCGCAAGGTGAGGCCTCTGCACTCAGTTGCTGTGTTATTTTAGCTCTTTTCCCAGCACTGGCACTACTGATTTTCCAGTGGAGTTCAGTAGTTAAATGTTCCGTCACAATTTTTTACATGTCCTCACTCCCTCCATCTTTTTTCCTTTTTCTGTTTATTCAAGCATGATTTTGGATTCTGTGTGCTTTCCATTGCCGTTTCAGTTTCACATGCGCAACAGCCTTTCTTTTGCTCATTCATATGAATTCCGGATCCTTATTCAGAGAACTTTAATTCTTAGGTGCTGGACACATTGCAAAAGAGTGACTCACTTTTGAGTTTGGGATATAACTTTATTCCTCTGAGTATTGGGTCAGGCTGAAAAAGAAGCTCTGAAGGTCTCTTGACTCATGTGAGTTTTACCTGTGGTTTACCTTTTTTTAAATAGGCAGGAGAATCCCACAAGAGAAGTCAATCTGAAACCTTCCGACTGCTTCATGCCAAGAATATCTCTCGACCACAGCTTAAGTTTCGGGAAAAGATTGACAATTCCAATACTCCCTTTGTACCTAAACTTTTTATCAAGCCAAATGCTTTGAAACCTTTGCCTGAAGGTAAGGGGTTTATTTTTTGTTGGGTAACCTATTGGGATTATTTGACACAAATCTGTCCTCACAGTCTAGAGGAGAAATTATTGACTGTAAAAACAAGGCAGAGCAGGAAATGTTGACCGTTTAGGTGCGGTAAGCTCTGTGACTCTGTTGTTTACATACGTGCAATGTAAGGGTGGGTCAGATGTAGCATCTTTTTGTTGGTATACAGTAAATAATCTGTTCCAAACAGATATTCCGCTGCTTCTCTTTACCACAATTGAATGTGCGTGATGAGAGTCACTCTGGCACTAGAAGTGTTCCAGATACTTCTTTCTAACTAGTTAGGAGCGCCAGGTGTACAGTTAGACCTACCTTTGCTTTGGGTGCTTCATCAAAGCCACCAGCGTAACATCCTGTCTTGGCAACGTGTCGTTCTGCTGCTGATGGTTGTACTTCTAGTAACTGGAAATGATTGAAAGATTTTTCTGAAGATTTTTCAATCTCCTTTCAAGCTCTTGGAGCAGAACCACTTTGTGTCTTGCTTAACAACAGCCTGGTAAAACCAAGTAGCTGAGTTGTCATTAAAGGTGCAGACAGATCTTACTGACAGCAAAAGCTGCAGGTCTAAATTGTTAAGATTTTTGATAGTTTATGATTTTAATAGAATCTTGTGGTGGGTGGAGGGGAGAGAGTAGTAGGCTGATCCCACATTATGTGTGGGATCCAGTCCAGTTGTTCCATATTGGTTGTTCAGCCCTCACAAAAAGTGGACGGGAACGAAAGGAGCGCCCTGAAGACTTGGATGTGCCAGCTGCTTTGGCAGACTTCATACACCAGCAGAGGACACAGCAAACTGAGCAAGACATGTAAGAAATCAAACTGACAGCAAGGTGCTTGGAGTACTGTTGGTGAACATGCACTTGTGTGGTCCCGTTGTGCTGATGCTATTCATGTGCAACAGCTCTGCATGTGTCTGTGTCCGCACGCTGTTGTGTGCGATTTGCTTTAGACATCTGCAGTTATTTTAAACCTGTACTTAATAAGAGACAAAAGTTCCACTCAGTAGTGAAACTGCCATAGCTCTTAAAGTCTCTGTGCTCTGGCTTCGTAAAGATGACCGAAACTTAGTCTATTCTTGTCTCCCTAATTTCCACAGGTTTGCTCACCCTTACCAGTATGAACTGGAGCATTTTTCTCCACCAGATGGAGATCTCAAGAAACCAGAACCCCAGGTTGGTGCCCACATTAATTTAAACTTACTGGAGATGCAGTAAGTTCAGCCGACGATACCTGACTAATTTCAGAATTGAGCGTGGAGGTCGGGGTGGGAATTGACAGAGAACATACCATGCCTAATAATTTGCTCTGCCAGATGTACAGGCCCATCAAGGAAACACCCTGTCATTTTATCACCACACTGGATGAGCTGGTAGAACTAAATGAAAAGCTTATGAACTGTAAAGAATTTGCCCTGGACTTAGAGGTAATCAGATTGCCTTTTCTGTTTAAAAGTTGCATGTGTACTGTTAGTGCCAAGGAGACCTTTATATTCTTCTAGTCTGTTTTGTAGTCTTCTCTTTCGCCTGCTTTTTGTACTTTCTGACGTGAAAAGACAGTTCCTGCCCTGACCTGTCAGATATTACCTGCAAGGTTGAATTAAACTGTGTCAATGTTGTAAGTTTTTCAGTGGTACTACTGGCTGCACATTTCATACTGAATTTGATCTTCTTTCAATTCATCCCGTGTTTTTTATGTCAGGTTAGTGACTGCAAAGAGAAAGCTTGCTCATCCAGTTGTCTTTTTCTTTAAGAAGTCCTCTGTTACTTTTTCTTACTTTATTTGGAGAGCTGTTTGCTTTATAGAATTTCTTCTGTAATGGAACCTATCTTACATCTCTCTCCCACGTTTTTCAGCACCATTCCTACAGGAGTTTCCTGGGCTTAACATGTCTGATGCAGATTTCCACCCGAACAGAAGACTTCATTATTGATACACTGGAATTGCGCAGCGACATGAGCATTCTCAACGAGACCTTCACAGACCCTGCAATTGTGAAGGTCAGCTACCAAATTCACCACCAGAATTCCTTTTTAGTTTAACCTTTGTTACAGTTAAAAGCACACTGTGTGCTCTGTCTTGGTCATTTGGCTCTTTCAATGTAATTTGTTCATGTGCCTGTTTCCTTGGTGTAAGTGGGGAGTTACTTGCCAAGTGCACTCATTTAGTAGTTCCGCACTTAACAGTAAAGGTCAGAGATAAAAGAAATCTGGTCCTAGACACATGAGTATGAAACCACAGCACCGCTAGCCTGGAGTAGAAATGTTCTTCCTATCATTCTCAATTTGTTTTGCTTTTCAAGGTCCTTCATGGTGCTGATTCAGATGTGGAATGGCTGCAAAAAGACTTTGGTCTGTACTTGGTGAACGTGTTTGATACTCACCAAGCTGCTCGTCTCCTCAATCTTGGCAGGAATTCTTTGGACCACTTGCTAAAGCTGTATTGCAATGTAGATGCTGACAAGCAGTACCAGCTGGCTGACTGGAGGATACGGTAAAAACTGACCCCTTAAATGGGCTGGAGCTGGATGGTAGCACTTATCCTTGTTTGCGTTGTTAGAGCAGGAGCGTGTTTTCCATTGCAAGCCCCATAGTTGTAGGTTAGTCTCAAAGTGGACGAGCGCAGCATTTACCTGGCTGTGCTTTAAGTTCTTTTATGAGCCTCTTTAGAAAATGAGTTCTTTTGAAAACATTAGGGAAGACTAGGTAATGAAAAGCTCCTGGAAGCTCACTTCTTAGGAACAGCGCTTAACCACTGTAGTGTTATGGAGAAAGTCTATTTGCTCATGTAGACCTCCCACAAAAACATTGTTGCCTGTGCTAGCTAGAGCAGTGTGCTGTTGGAGCAATGAGTTTGGCTATGCAGATGGACCCGGCACAACACAGAGATCCAGCGTCTACTTTATGTAGGCTCTGCAGAGAGAGAAGACTTACAACAAATACCATAGCAAGTAGTTCTGCCATCTGACTTAGCTACACAGCAATCTTGCTCTCCGCCATGTGAACAAGATGCCATCTGAATTGGAGAGTGCACAGCATGTTACTGCTGTTGCCCAACAAATCCTTCAGTAAGGAAAATAAAAAATTTCCCTATTAGTTTTTAGTGTGTTTTACGTGCAGTTTTATCTAATATGCCTTGCAAGAGGAAAGTGACAGTTTGGTGGGGCAACCGAAATGTAATTTTGTCTCTTTTTTTCTAGCCCTTTACCAGAAGAAATGATTCAGTATGCCCGTGATGACACTCACTACTTGCTCTACATCTATGATAAAGTGAGGGAGGCGCTGTGGGAGAAAGGGAACGAGCAGCCCACTCAGCTGCAGGTTGTGTGGCAACGCAGCAAGGACATCTGCCTGAAGGTAAAGCTTCACCTGGTTGGATTACCTGGATTGGAGTATGGGCTTAGTAGGACAGAAAGTCGTTCTAAATCTTTTGCATAGACATGTTTTTTTTTCCTCTTTGTGTATCTGAAAACAGCTGTATAAACTCTTAACTCAGTTGCGTGCAGTCACTTGTTTCACTAGCCAAAATCCTCGGATGGACGTGCTCTCTTGCTGGTTTTTGAATGCTGGCACTCCTTGGCCTCTCAGTACTTCCAGGTTTGTCTTTCCCAAGAGAGATGTTACATTTCCAGTTCTACTGGACATTCACAGAAGTTCAAAGCCTAACTGGAGTTGCATTATGAGATAATTATATTGTGCCTGTGGAAAATACTGTCTATGAAAGCAGGCCTTATCTGATTTAGTAAAGCTTGAAGATACTACATGTCTAAAGCTGCTCCTGCAGTTGGTGAGAGTGGTTTTCCCCTAAAAACAGACGAGATGTATGTTTTGGGGGGATAGGGTCCTACCAACAGTTTAAGGTAAAAGCTCCAAGACACATTGTACCTGAGCTTATTCAGTCTCCTTTATGTCTGTGTGAGATTCTGTCTGTCTCAGTGAAGCGAGGCGACTAGAAAGCACAAATCTGCTGCTAATCATGAATATTTCTTTTTTTCCTGTCCAGAAATACATCAAGCCCATCTTTACAGATGAATCTTACCTTGAGCTCTACAGGAGGCAGAAAAAACATCTCGACACACAGCAGCTGGCAGCATTTAGGTCGCTGTTTGCATGGAGGGACAAGATGGCACGTCAAGAAGATGAGAGTACAGGGTAGGAAGTCTTTTGTTACAGCCATTGGCTTAATACTTCAATGAGTCTCTTGGATTGTTCCCCGAGAAGGTGGAACCACTTTGTTACCTGTAGAAATTAGTGTACTGCCTCAGACTGCTTTTTACACAGAAGCTCTTTTATCTTAGCAGTAAATTCTTACAGGTATCTAGATCAGCCCTACTTAATTTCTTTTTAACTGATTTCATCTTTTCAGACCTTGTCATTGGGGCAGACTTGTGCACTCTGAACGTATTTTTAAGAGTTTTTAACATTGTTACGTTCACACTGCCTCTTTGTGTTGTAGATATGTGCTACCAAATCATATGCTGTTGAAGATAGCAGAGGAGTTGCCCAAGTAAGTTTTGTTCACCCTTGAGGAGTCTCGTTTGATTTTAATATCCAGCAAGTTGTTTCCTAGTCTGTAATTACTTCTGCAGTTGGTCCCTTCCTTCCAGCTGCCAGTACTGCTTTTCTCTATAGTTCTTCAGCTTGCAAGAGAAGTAAATAGCCACGCTCCTTCAGAAGCCTCCAGACTACTTCTGGGATACATATCTCTCTGATTTTTATTCCACTAATAAAACACATTCCTTTGCATTGCTATATGTCACACGCCCCC
>JAAGAY010136913.1:0-33627 GCA_011801015.1 Ardeotis arabs | reverse complement strand
GGGGTTTGCACCGCTGCCGTCCCACCAGTTTGGTGTCACGAATCTTGACTTTTTTTTTTTTTTTTTCCCCTTCTGATGGGATTAAATCCCTCACTGTCATCCTGCCTTCTCTCCAGCAGAAGCCGGGCTGGGGAGCCAGAGCCTGGGCTCGTTCGATGCGTGTCTGCCAGGGAGGGAACGCGTCGTCTTGCGTTTTCCCTTTGTTTGCCTGGCAGTATCGCTGTGCTGGGCGCAGGCAGCTTCCGCGCGAGCCCGCGGCGCATTCCCTGCCCGGAGCTGCTGCGTCTCCGCTGCGCCCTGCTTTCCCTGACCCACTTTCGCCGCGGGCGCGTGCGCCGTACCTGAGCCAACGGCTCTCGGGTGTGAGAGGCTTGGTCCAGGCTGGAGAGGCTGAATCCATCCTCCTCCTCCTCCCGCCCAGGATTTGCTGTCTCCCCACCTAAGGAGAGGGATGCAGCTTAGGAAATCCTCTCGCACGCGCGTGCTTCGCAAGGGTGGAATGCTTCGCCGGGGAGAAAAGCTGCCGGCTCGCGGCGATATCGGGCGGTGAAGGAGCCGGACGCACCCGCAGGAGGCTGCACCCGTGCTGCCTGGGGCAGACGTCCACGTCCCGGGGCTGGAAGGCTTTCCCACCCGGAGATCTGCCCTGGCTGAGCCGTTTGCCGGCCCCGGGGCGCTGGAGATGGGGGTTGCGGGCTCAGGCGATGGAGCTTCTGTTCTTTGCCGCTGTTGGGAGCTGGCAGCGGGGTTTCCGCAGAGGGGCCCAAGCTGACCCTGCGTTCTTGCTGGCTGAGCGTGCTCTGCCGGCTGGGCTTCTCTGGAAATGGGAAGACCCAGTAGAACGGAAGAACAGCATCCCAAGCCTTTAGAGCACTCATCCTGCCGCTGCGGGGCTCCGGAGCAGAGGGTGCCGGCAGCTGTCCGTAGCGATCCCGAGTCGAAACGCAGCAGAGCGCCGATCCTGCTCAGCACAACGGAGCTCTGCTGGCTTCACTGGGGTCTGTGGGGATTTTAAGGGATTTTAAGGCTCTGCCTATGTGGAGCAAAGGCCCTTGGCCTGGGCAGGGCGTGCTGGAGCACAGGCACCTCCGTCTTAAAAGTTATTTGCAGAATTGAGAGGGAAGAACTTGAAGTGGCCAGGAAGAGGAGGCGTAAAAGGAGCTCTAATCCTGTGGATCTGATTCCTTGCCCCTTCTGGTGGGGAGATCTCACGTAACGTCCCTGGCTTTGCGTTCAGCCATCGTGGAGGTGAATTAATTGTGGCCCTCCGCTTGGACGCACTGGTGTAGCGCTGCAAGCGCCTTTTGCCGTAGTTCTCCCTGTCCTGCTGCTCTCGCTCCCTTCTCTCCGGTTCTCCAGGCGTGGGAGCCCCTCCTCAAACAGGCAGCGGCGAGGAGCCGTTTGAAACGGCTGCTGGCAGCTCGGTCCCTGCACCTCGGCCTTTTGCCGCTGTCTCCCTTCAGCCTCCCCATCTCCCTGAGCCCAAGGCTGATCCCGCCTTCTCCTCTTCATCTCCTTTCTCCTCAAAGTTTCTTTGGGGATGCACTTGCGATCCATGTCGGAGCCTGGTGAGGGATGGGATGCACTCACGATCCATGTCGGAGCCTGGTGAGGGATGGGATGCACTCACGATCCATCCCGGAGCCTGGCGAGGGACGGGATGCGCTTGTGATCCATCTCAGAGCCTGGCGAGGGACGGGATGCACTCACGATCCATCCCGGAGCGTGGCGAGGGACAGGATGCACTCACGATCCATCCCGGAGCGTGGCGAGGGACGGGATGCGCTCGCGATCCATCCCGGAGCGTGGCGAGGGACGGGATGCGCTCGCGATCCATCCCGGAGCCTGGCGAGGGACGGGATGCGCTCGCGATCCATCTTGGAGCCTGGCAAGGGACGGGATGCGCTCACGATCCATCTTGGAGCCTGGCGAGGGACGGGATGTGCTTGCGATCCATCTCGGAGCCTGGTGAGGGACAGGATGTGCTTGTGATCCATCCTGGAGCCCAGCGAGGGACGGGATGCTCTCACGATCCATGTCGGAGCCTGGCGAGGGACGGGATGCGCTCGCGATCCATCGCAGAGCCCGCCTGCGCCCCATGCTTGGCACGGCTGCCTCGTGCACTTGAGGGACGCGGAGCGGAGACTCGGTTGCAGCCAGGTCTGGGGTGGAAAAGCCCTTTCTGGGGAAAATCCGAGCAAGTGAGCGGTTTAAATCCTCTCGCAGGCCATTTGCATTTCTTATTCCCTGTCTCTGTCGGTATGGATTCACTAATCAGTGAGCCAAAAAAAAAAAAAAAGAACCAGGATTGAAATGAAGCCGTTAACAATTGAACAAGGACGGGAGCGAAGCAGGGGGCTGCCTCTCGCCTACCTCGGCACGCGTCGGGCGCTCTGCGACGCGCGGTCCGCGCGTTGGAATCCTTCTGGAGGACGCTGATGATTGCTGTGGTGTCTCTCCTTCGCCGCTGCGCTCGCCTTCGCGTCGCTCGGCGCCTGGCGGGGAAGGCGGTTGTGTCTTTAAAGCCGTGGCAGGGCTGCGCGGGGGCCGTTCCGTCGCAGGGTTTGAATGGGAGCAGGAGGGGGGTGGCAGCGCGCGGTGACATCCCTCTGAACAGCTGGGCTCCGCTCCGTTCGGAGCGATCGGCTCGCTGAGCAGCGGCGGCGATCGCTGGCGTTTTATTCGGCGCTGAGAGCTGGCGGGGGCTTCTGAGGAGCAATATTCTCCTGGCAAAATTCCTCCTGGGCTGGTTGTGGTGATGAGGTCTCCGTTGAAACCGGGAAGCAGATGACTTGCTGCGAGTGCAAAACCGCCGCGGTGAGTTTATTTTTAGAATAAGTCTTCAATTATTTTAAGCTTGGGAAAGATTGACTGGAGACTTTTCTTTTCCTCTCCCCGAGCCCCCACCCTGCAAAAATACAGCGGGCGTTTCGGGGGGAAGACCTGCCGTCATCCGCCTCTCGTAAGTAAACCGACAGGATTGCTGCTGCTTCCTGGTTAATTTAAAACCGTGCTGCCCCAAAATGCGCGTGTGGCCCTGTGATGCCATTCGAGCCCTGAGGGCGTGAGGTGAGCTGTGTCCGTCCTCTCCCCGCTGCCGGGATTCGCCCTCGGGAGCCGGGGAATCCCCGGCAAGCGCGCTGCGTGTTGTGAAGGAGTTCCCCGTCACGGTCTCCTGGGCTCCGCTCCGTGTTTGTGCAGCCTGCGCCGGGGTAGCTTCTCTTTGGTTTGCAGAGACAAATCCTCCCTGCTCTTGTGTTGGGTTGTACTGGGATGGACTGGTTTGAGGCTGGCCGGTTGCTGGGAAGCGTTGCCCGGTCAGCTGGCTGTGTGCCACGCGACATTTTCAGGTTCGCTGCTGCGCGGGGGTTCCTTAGGGCTGTGTTTGTGCTCACATCAACCCCGTTTTGAAATGATTTTAAACCTGTCGCCCAGTTTGGTTTGGTTTTAGTGGAACTGGGAGTTTAGCTTGCCTTCGCCTCCCCCCGACGCGTGTTCATCGTCCGGTCTCACCTAAAAAACCCGCAAACGAGGCTCCCTTCGTTTGGGGTTCGGTGCTGGGAGCCGGGTTGCTTGCTCTGGTTATTAACCGGGTAACGGCGCTGCAGGATCCTCGTTCGGGTGCGTCGGACCCGTTCCCTTTCCCTTCCCCGCTTGTCTCAAATGCCGATTTAAACGGGAAGCATCACCTGTGGCTTGAGGAGCTGCAAACCGCGCTGAACGTGAGCCCGTCAGCGGGCGAAGGCTGGGCTCCTCGTGCTGGGGGAAGGGGAAAATGGGAAAACCTTACCCACTCCTCGGGCTGCCCCTTCCCTGCCACCTCCAGCTCCTGCAGCTGGCAGCCAGGAGATGAAGTTGGGTTTTTTTTTTCCCTTTTAATCATTTCTGCCTGCTTTGTTCAGCCAGCGCGCCCCGTGTTTGTACCCTGGTGCGTAGCGCGTCGGGTGGCTCAGGACCCTCCGCCAGCTCGCTGGGACGCAGCGGCATCGCCCTCGGACGCAGAGAGGGAGACGGAGAGAGCAGCCCTGCCTCCTGCCTTCCTCCCGGTGAGAAGAGGCTGCGGCTCTGCTTTGCCGGCCCGGCTCAGGAATAGTTCAGCTGGGCTGGGAATTCCTTGCTCTCCCAGCCCAGCTTGTGTGTTTGTGCTTCTCACTGGCGCAAGCGTGGCACGAGACAAGCGTGCCAGCGCGAGGAGAGCTACTTCCAGTGTCATGCGTTTTTCCCGAGCCTGGTTGCCGCTTCCGGATCCGTGAGTGTCTCCTGCCCGACGCGATATTTCGTTACGGATGCGTTCAGATGGAGGGAATTCTGCCTGGGCTTCTCTGGGGGGAGCAGGATGCGTCAGCGGGAGCTGTGCCGGGGTTTCCTCTGAGCGTGGAAGGGTTAACAGAGGTTCCTGCTCCCTGCTGTCCCATTGCATCCTGACGCTGTGGAAAGTAGGTGGATAATTCCTTGCTAGCTTTTCAGGAAACCCCTGTGGTGGACAGCCCTCATGAATTGTTGCTGGGAAACTGCTCTGACGTCAGGGGAGCGGTTCCCTGCTCTTCGGATGAATCCAGGAATAGCTGGTGATGGGGAGAGGGAAACCAGCGCGAGGTGAAGGGAGCTCTCTGACGGGGAGGCTCTCGGCTCAGATTTATTTTCCTTTCTCCCCTCGTTCTGCTAGGGACCCTCAGAGGAACCGTCTGGGAAACTGGACCGAACCGGGGCCGTTCCTTCTCCGGAACGGCTGGGATTGCTGGCTGCTGTGGTCCTCTCGCTTTTTAACTGTTCGCTGCTTGGCTTGGGGTTTTTTCTGCCCCAGATTTTGCCAGCAAGGGGTGAGAGGCTTCCTTGGCTTCACTGCAGCTCCCAAAGGGAAGGGAACGGGAAGAACGGCGTCACTGGTTTGGTTTGGTTTGGTTTGGTCTGAGTGCCAAACGCATCACGTCCCCTTAGGCTGGCGGGGAGAGCAGAGGGGTGAGGGCGGCTGCTCGTGCTGTGGGCTCCAGGCTGGGAGAACTTTGACGCCCGCGGCCGTTCAAACTGACTTTCTTCAGTGTTGGCTGAACTCTTGCTTTGCAGACCCTCCTGTGGTGGCCGCGCGGCAGGTCCCTGTCCCCCAGGTGCCTCGGTGGTGGGCTGGACGAGGCGCCGCGGTCGGTGTTGAGCGGGCACTGCAGACAGAGCTCCCTTCTCCTTTCTTCCCAGGGCAGCTGAACGTAAAAGCTCTGCCAGCGCGTGGCACCACGGTGGTCAGTGAGGGACGCGTTGTTTTAAACTGGTTTCTGAAGATTTGTCGTGGGTGCTCACTTGCGTCTTCATGTGGTACCTCCTTCCACACCCCGTTTTCTCCTCCCGGTGCATACGAAAAGGAAACTTTAACCACAAAGCCAAGCCCTAAGCCGAGCTGAGGCGGGATCGGCGGGATCTGGGATCTTTGCAGCCTCCGGCTTTGGCGCTGAACTGAGTTATCTTCCCTAGGAGATCTCCAGCGTGCCCGAATCCAGTGACCGCCGCCTTTCTGTGCCGTCAGCTTTTCACGCAGAGGTGGGACGGGAGCTGTGGTCGTGCGTGGCGTCGGGGCTGCGCTGGGAGCGAAAAGAAGAGAGTTGAGTGTGCAGGCCCGCGAGCCGGGGTCTCCAGACTCTGAAACTCGGCTCTGCGCTGGAGTTTCCCGTCAGGCGTACGGCAGCTGCGGAAATCTGGCCACCTCTGACGTGAAAGCCGGCGATTTAAGTTGCACCGAAAGAACGGCGTGGCTTTCGGGGTGGGAAACCTGTCGTGAGGGGGAATCTGAAGGGGGAGTAAATTAATTGTTCCGCTTTTTCTGTCCTGGGACAAGCGCAAAGGGTGCTGCCCTGAACTCTTCCTTCCGCGGGAGGCTGGAGCTCGGCACCCCACCTGAAGAAAACCTGCGGAACCCCGCAGAGCGCACGGAGGCGGCTGGACGCCTTCGTGTTCCGGACGTGGTTCAACAGCCTCTTCTGGGAATGGGAAGGACGAACGCCTCTTCCTCTCCTGGAAGGACTCGTGCCCTCCGCGCGCTGCCCGGGCGCTGCGGCGCTCGCCTTCACGAGCTGCTGGAGTTTCTGTCCTGGGCCCGGAGAGCCTTGCTCTCGCGTCGGTGATCGGTGCAAAGAAGCCGTGGCTCGAGTTCAGGTGGCGTTTCCTGATCGTTTGGGGTGATGGAGCTCGCGTGCGGAGCCCCGCTCCTGCCCGGAGCCTGCTGCCCAGGTGGGATGGCAGGCTGGCAAAGTTTGGCTTTTCCATGCCCACGGGCAAGGCGTGCCGTGACCTTTTGGCTCTCCCTTTCCTCAGAGGCCAGCACGCCTTTCTTGCGCTGGCGTGTTTGGTTCCTGTGTCGCGTGAAGGTGATTTTGGCTGATTTTTGGCTGATTTTGGCTGATTTTTGGCTGATTTTGGCTGATTCTGGCAGTCCTGGCGCCCGCTGTGTCACGCTCCTGGAGTACAGCACTAGCACGTTGACACCCATCCTGGTTGCGTTGATTGAGGGAGGGAATGAAACAACTGATGACTTTCCCCCCCCCGAAATCTTGTGGTTTGAGGTGTTCTACGCGCAGACGTGAGACGAATGGCTGGCAGAGCCGTCGGCACCTGAAGCTGCAGCCGTTCGCTCAGCAAATGTGAGGGAGAGCCTGATGGGGGGCTTCCCTCAGCGCTGGGTGAGGGCGTTTGGAGTGGTGGGGTCCTACCCTCCGTGGAGTTATCGTGAGGAAACACCTTGGAGACCCCCTGACGTCCTGCAGAATCCACTTAGAGGGCTCCCTGTCCCACCTGCGTTCCCTCTCTCCTTGTTCGCGTCAGGTTATTCCCTGCTGACGTCGAACCCTTCCGTCTGCATCATCATCTCACCTCTCGGGTGCGGGGTGGGGGTGGAGGTGGAGATTTGGAGCGGTGACTCAGCACCGGGAGCCCGTGCGCTGTGCAAACGCGTCTGCCCTCCTGTCTGGGGGCTTTTGGGTGGGTTTTGTAGGAGCTGTGTGCTAGTGAGGAATTAAACCTCTCTAAGGATGATAAAAAAAGCAACGGGGAGGATTCAGGAGAGGCTGCTCCGCTGGCTGCGGCAGTTGGAGGTTGTTCCTGGGGAAGGTTTTGGGGTTTTCTCCCGGAAGCGGGCGCTCGTTCGGGCTGGAGCTCGTTCCCGCTGCCAGGGAGCTGTTTTCCCCAACAGGAGGGAGGGGAGCGTGCTGGAAAGGCTCCGCGCCTCTTTGTGTGCGAGCTGGGGCTGCAGACTTTTGACGGGACGCTGGGGATGGCCCGGGCAGCTCAACGTCTTCCCGAGCGGCCGGGGAGCCGACCGGAGCCTTGGAGGGAGGCGTCTCGGGTGCCGCGCGGCCTTGGCTGGTCCAGCGAGCAAAGCCTTTCGTCACAGCCTCCTGTTCCGTCTGGTAGGTGCACTTAAACACCGCGAAACGTCCCCGGCCGCCGCGCCCCGGCAGGAACGGCGAGGACAAAAGCCTCTCCGAGGACGGTGGGGCGCAGCGAGGGAGCGGCGCGCTGCCTGACGCAGCCGGGAGAGCCGAGGGGGCTGCGACGTCGCCAATCTGCCGCACCCTCGCCACCTCACCGCCTCCTCTTTTTCCTGTGAAAACCTTTTTCCACCGCAGACGCTCTGCTTGGAAAGGGGGAATGGAAATCGCCCCCCAGCCTCGCCGGGTTGCCCCTGGTGATAGAGCCGGTTGCCATGGAGCTGCCGTTCCCATTGGATGACCTGGAAGCCAATGAGCAAATTCTTCATCAGAGCATCATTGCGTGATGCAGGATGCTGACGCGAAAGCCCAACACAGATGCTGGGAAAAGGCCGCTGCTTCTCCCTTCCCCCTTACAGGCTGGGCTCGTGGTTTTAATTCCCAGTTCCACCAGCAAACCCCACGCTGGGCCGGGCCGGCTCTCCCGGTGCTCACGGCTGGCTTTGGCTGTCCGCCGGTGCGGACCGTGCTGCCCGCCAGCGGATCGCCGGCTTCGGGGTGTTGGTTCCTGAGCCCTTGGAGCACTTGAACTCCGCTGAGCCTGGGGCTGGATGTGTTTTGGCTCTAAATTTGCTTTTTTTTGGTATTTCTAAGCAGCCTGAGGATGGGGAACGCTGTCGCGGCTCTGCCGGAGCTCCCTCTTGCCGGTGAGGCTCTGCAGCCCGCTCTGCCGGTCACGCTGGTGAGGGGGGCTGCGTCTGCTGAGATTTTCACCAGAACTGGGTGATAACTGGGGAGGAGATGGGGGGGAACAGTCCAGATTCCTGTCCTTGAAGCAAATTGTGAAGCGTTGTCAGGAAGGCTGGAGGCGTGCAGATCCGCTTCCGCGGTCACGGCTTGGACGGGGGCTGAGGAAGCGGAGCCCCCTCGGCCGGCACCCGCACAGCGTCCGCGCTGCCCGTTGGCCTCGCGGCCTCCAGACCCGGGGAGGGCCGCGGGAATAACCGAAACGCCAAGGGCGGCTCCCCGCCTCCTCCCGCCGCGTCGCTCTCTGTTCTGCCCCGGGTTTTGTGGCTTCCCTCGTGTCGCATCTGCGCTGTCTTTTCATCTCCCCGTCACCGCGTCCTCTGAAGGTCCCCTTGCCCCGCGAGCCGCTGTCACGGCCACCCCCTCGCCGCGTCCCACGGTGTCCTGGGGGAGCGGGGCTGATTCATTCCTCCGGAGAGGAAACCTCCTCCCGAAAGCGTCGCTGTTGAGAAGCGCTGGCAGTGCACGCGTCTGCTTGGAATTTTGTGCGCAGGGAAATGTCCTGGAGGGCTGCGGTGGGGACGGGAGCTTTGTCGGGAGGGGGAGCCTGCGAACGGCAGTTCAGCGCCTCCGACTCGTCTGCCCGGGAAGAGGAGAGGGAAAACTGACGGGTTCCCCTCGCGATGCCGGAGTTGTGTTGCAGTGTGTTGAGGAAAGATCCCGTTACCCTGCTCAAAGCGGCCCGAGGCGCTTGGCTTGGGGGTGAAGACTTGCTCTAGGGCGGCTGTTGCGAAGGGAAGGGGGTGTACAAACCCTGCTCCTCTATTTTAGGGTGGAAATTCCGCCTTTAGCGAAGTGTTGTGTTCGGATGCCTCCCACCTCCCTTCCCCGGAGCCGCTGCAGCTCCTCCTGGACGTGAGGCTGGAGCGGTTTCCTGCAGAGCAGAGCATTTTGGGGAGAGGGGAGGCAGAGCTGACCGCCCTCCCCCCCTGCAGAATCCGGCCTCCTCCCAAACCAAGCGGGTGCTCCCTTTCCCTTTTCCGAGCCAGTTCCCGTCGGAGGCATCGTGGCAGAGCGGGCTCACCGCCCCGCGCGGCACGCTCGCCGCCGGCCTGGGAGCTCCGTTCCAGTTCCCATTGGCATCTGCTGGATACCCGGCCTGCTGAGCTGCTGGAGGATGGCGACCTCGACCATTCCTGAGGGAAGCTGCTCCAGGAGATGCCCGCCAACGGGATCGCCCGCAGTGCCAGCCCATAGGACGGTGCGGAGGCGTAGGGAGCAGCGAGCGTGGAGCGGCCAGGAGCCGCCGCTGTGGCTGTGGGAAGTAGCAGCGTCAGGAACTTTCCTCTCCTGGCTCTCCCCTCCGTGGCTCTGAAGTGTCCCGTCCTCCCGCGTGGATCCCACGCGGCGCTGGCATCTCCAGGCGTTGCCGCCCGGAGCTGCGGTTTGTCTGGCCGCGGGATTTGCCCGTAACGCGCAGCGTTTTCTGTTCGCTGCTGGGCGTCTGCTCTGGGCGTCTCAGAGTTGGTTCCAAATCCCTGGAAGAATCAACTGGAAGCACTGGATCCTGCTTTCTGGGACTGGAGCTGATGCCGGTAGCTGCAGTGAGAGTCAAACACGTGTTTTGTGTTCAGCTGCCCCACAAATTAAAGGGGATGAGGCTGAATTAGTTAATGAGGCTGAATTAGTTAATGAATCCTAGCAGTTCCCACGCAGAGCCGAGAAATCTCTGTCATACCGGACTCGTTTCAGCCGTGTCCTGTCCAGGTAATTAATAAGTTGTTAAACATCTGCTGTGTTTTCCAGCGCCCAGGTCTTCCCTTTGACCCTCTCCCAAATTCCAGCTTCCCCTTTTCCTTTTGGAAGCGTTTCTCAGCGGCTCTGCCCCTTCCCCTGCCGTTCCCCAGCCTCCCGGTTCGTCCCCGGGACGAGCGCTGGGTTCGGCGCGGCGCTGTCTCTACAGCCGCGTTTCGTCGCTCTGCGGTCCCGCGTGAGCTGAGTTCGCCCTCGCCCGGGCTCAGAGACCGGCCGCGTGTTAGCCGGGAGGGCTGACGGTTCGATCCCGGCCAAGCGGTTTGGGATACACACGGAATTTGGTGAAGGGATGCGTAACGCGTTCGTTGTCCTGCGCAAGCCCTGCCTGGGTTCGCTGTCATTCCCGGCTGGTTTCAGGGGCTCGGTGGGCTGCCGGCGTTCCCGCTAATCAAAAGGAAGGAATTAAACGCAACTTTGTCAGGAAGCATCGTGTTTTCTCCTTAATCCGTTGCTTGGCTGGTGTTTGACTCCGGCTTTTCCTGAGGTGCCGAAGCAGAGGCAGCCGGGGAGGCGTTGCGGCTTGCCGTGTTTCACGGGAACAACCGGAGCAGCAGCCTGGGTGCGCGGCTGCTCTCTCTGACTGAGTGTGAGGAGGACTGGGCTGGGATTTGGGGGAAAAATGCACGTTTTTGGATGGTGCTTGTCCTGGGGCACAGCACCCCTGCTCTAGCTGCCGGAGTTTTTCACCGGCTGAACTCCCTGCCTCTGGTGTTTGCCGGCGTTGGGACTGCGAGCGGTGCCCCCCTCGCAGCAGAGAGGCCGGAGTGCCTGCACCAGAGAGCTCTGTGGATCTCCAAGGCTTTGTCCAGCCCTGCCAGCGTCTCCCAAAGTCCTGGGGACAATCACGGAGCTCCGGCAAGGTCCCGTCACGCCAGGGGCTGTGTCCAAGGGGATGAGCGGGCGGGCTGTCGCGGGAGGGCTGCCTTTGGGGTCTCTGTACACGAGGTGGGTTACAAGGACGTTACAGCCTGTCCGGGCAGGAGTTTGCGTTCCAGGCGGACGCTCTCTGCACCTCCTGACTCCCTTCTCCTTCTGGCAGGTGCCCGCTGCTGCGCTCCAGGGCTCCGAAGATGTCAAACAGCAACACGACGCAGGAGTCTCTGGAAATAATGAAGGAGTCCGAAAAAAAGGTGGTGGAGGAATCTGTGAACAAAACCAAATACGTGTCCAGGTCGCCAAGCAAGGAGAAGGCGGAGAAGGACGCCGGGGAGGAGGTCGGCGTGCGCCAGGAGTCTCAGGTGGGAGTGCGGACCGGCGGGTCATCCCCTCCGCCGGCGTGCAGAGCTGGGCCCTCTCCCTCTAACTGGGAACATGAACTGGTCGCCAGCCCCTCTGAGGGGCCTGAGCGCACGCTGCCACCTCCCAGGGGACAGCCGTGCCGCACCGACTGCGTTCACGGGCTGCTCTCTTCCTCTGCAGCTGAATCTGGCCTGCTCAGTGCAATAATTTAAATGTTCTGCGATAATTTAAATGTTCTTCGAGCCCAGGGGAAAATGAGACGTGTGTGCTCCCAGGGGCACTGGTGCTGGGTCCCCAGGCTCTAATCCCAAATCTCGTTCCTTGCTTTGACGTAACGATCGGTTAATGACTGCGTGTGAGGTGAAGACATCCCTGGCAGAGCCTGGTTTCAGGAGCGGTGCTTGGCTCTCGCTTTGCTGTTAAAAACGCCCAGATAGGAACTGAATGGTTTGGGATTTCACTTCAGCAAGGAAAAAAAATGGCACGAGCGTAATTTGGAGGGCGCTGGCGCTGGTTCCTGCAGCTCTGCTCTCCTGCGTCCTGTGCGTTCGGCTCGGCGTTGAGCTTGAGGAAGTGCCCACCTTCAGCAGCCCGCTGGGTGCCTCTGCGTTTAAAGCCGGGCGCTGGCACCGGGCTTGTTCGTCGCTGCGCGGGCTCGGGAGGAGCCTGGCTTTGGTCACTTCGTAATATTTTCCCCGTTCAGGGGAAGATTTCTTAGAAGGTAGGGACAACAGGTGACTCTGCGTCTCTTAAATCAGAGCAGCAGCGCGTCTCTCACGATCCGCTGTGTTAGACCCCGCTTCGTGTCCCGGGAATGGTAGCAGACTCCCAGTTTTCCCAGCTGGAGGGGTGTCGTGCCCCTCCACCCGCGTGCCCTGAGATCCCACAGCTGTGCTGGTTCTGTCGGAAGCAGAGGAACTGGCTTGAATCCGCGTGACGTTCTTAAATGGTTTTTCCCTACCTGGGGCTTGACGGAACGGCTCTCCAGGTCTTCCCGTTGCCCGTGCTTCCGTCGCTGTCAGGCGGAGATTTTCTCCAGAGTCACTTCCCACGCTGAGCGCAGCGCTGCCTCGCACAGCGAATGCCACGTACGGTGTGCGCGTCCGGATGGAGCCGCTTACCTCCTCTTTCCTTTCCCCGCAGAGGCGAACTTCGAGCCATGGCCATGCCAGGAAGAGAGCCAAGGTACGACCCCTTTCGATGTTTCCTTCTCCTGGCCGTTCTGAGCTGCGTCGTGATCCCAACCTCGGGATCACCATCAAGTCCCTCCTGGCTCTGGAAGCCACGCGCAGCTCGGGACGGTCCAGGGCAGTGGCTTCCCGTGCGCTGGAGCACACGCTCACCCAGGAAGGAGCTGTTTGCTGCTGCTAACTGCCACGCTCGTCCCCTCCCCGAGCCCAGAACACCAGAAATGACATCCGGAGGTGTCACTGGCGGGGCAGGGCGGTGCCCTGGCCTGTTACACCCTCCAGTTAAAAACCAGCGTGGAGTGCAGCTGTCTGGTTCCACGTCAGGCCCCTTTTCTGCAGGGAATTCCACAGGCACGTGCAGAGTGAATCCGAAACTTTCACTGGTAGTAAGCACCACTGCTCTGGGACGTTGTGTGTAGGCAAAAATGCAGCTGTTGTGTGATTTTAATTTTTTTTTTAACATTTCTTAGTCTTAACCCCATTTTTTCTTTGCTTAATTTGGTGATAACTGCTGAAGCAGTTTATCAAAAGTGGCCGTGAATTTTCCAGGCTTGGCAGGTGTAGAAACATTGGTAATTCAAGTGTCCCTCTAATCCATCCGGGATTCGTTTATTCCAGCCTCCTGCTCAGAGCTGGGTGAACTGTGACATCTGCCCAGCTTGCTCAGGGCTTGATTTTAAAACTGTGAGAGGGCGAAGGTCTCTTCCCTCCCCACCCCTTTTTTTTTTTCCTCTTTCCCAAAAGTTCAAGCCCAAATGAAGACAAATTCTGCCCTGAGGCGTAGGAGAGAGGGGAGCCCAGTTAAATTTGTGACCTCGGGCAGAACGCTGCGCACCTCGGGCCTTGCTCCGTGGCGTTGATCCTGCCTGGGCTCTCCTGACCGCTCGATGCGTTTTTTCCTCTTTGTCACCCAAGTGAGGTTTTATTTTCAGCGTTTTCTTGGAGCGCTACTCCGTTACCCGAAATAACCCGCGTCAGCAGGTCCCAGGGCGAGGTGTAAGTGGGGTGACAGCCTTCTCTTAGGAACAGTAACAATCTGCACATCTTAAACCAATAAAACAGTTGCTTTCCGTTACATCCTTTGTTAACGGTTTTAATCGTTGCCGGGGGAGGAGGGGAGAGGCTGGAGTTGCTCTGGCTGAAGATCAAAGAGCGGATGAATTAAAGCAATGAACTTTCTCACCCAAAATTTGATTCAAATCTTAATCAAAGGCTGAAGGAAGAAAATAACCAATTTGCTCTGGGACTCCACACCTCTCTGTGCTCTTGTTTGCTGCAGGAGCATTTTGTAGCGGTTTAATTAACGATGGCTGATGAGTGGCTCGGCAGCGCAGCGGCCTGAGCGTGAGCATTTCGGCTGAGGTGTCCTAACCGTGCTCTTTCCTTTTCCTTCTCTAGTCTAACTCAAAGCTCAAACTGGTCAGGAGTCTGGCCGTCTGCGAAGAGTCATCCGGCCCCTTTGTGGACGGGCTGCTGGAGTCCCAGGTAGGCCTAGAACCAGAGAAGCTGTGGAGCGCGGAACCCCAGAATAATCCCCCCCTTGCCGGAGGTGGTGTCCTGTCCCGGGCCTGCGCCTCTGAGCAGCAGGAGCGTCCCGCAAGCGGCTGCTTGTGAAGGAAGCTGTCGTGGCTTTGGGCGCTGCTCGTGTGCGGACGGTCACAGCCCTTCTCTTACGAGGAATCCTCTGCACCAACTCACTGGGCACCCCCAGCTCCTCAAGTTGTGCAGGCTTACACCCCCCAAAATGGAACGGCGCTTCGCCTTCGCAGAGCTCCGGGGGTTTTGGCCATGGGAAGGAAGTTTTTGTCCGTCTGCCCTGGCGAGAGCAGATGTGTGGGCACGGAAAGCTCAGCCCAAGCTTTAGAAGCACAGGCTGGCGGAGATCTGAGCTGGCTCGCTGGAGGTCAGGCTGTGGCCAGCTGCAGCCCGTCCTCATCGCGCTGACCCAGTGCCAGAGTTACCAGCTCGGGTCGGTGGTGCTGACCCAGAGACCTCCCTGAGTGGGAACAGGGCAGCTGGCACAAAGGACAGTGGTTTATAGTCAGTTTTCACTCAAATTTTAGCAGCCGTTGACAGTCCTCCAGGTGTTTGACCTTTACCAGGGAGTAGAGCGAGTCCTCAGGCCACGCGGGGCAGTTGTGACCCAAGAGAGGAGGTGAAAAGAGACAGCAGAAGGTCCCACGTGGTGTGGGGACCGCTGATCACACCGCATACGCTTTTTGCTGTATATTCTGGTTTCTCCTCGTGCACTTTGAATTTCCAGGTCAGACAGTAGAGTCTCGCTGGAACGGTGCAGGACCTACCACTCCCGCGTCCAAAACATGATAGCGTTGTACCAGCTCTGAGCGGGGAGGCGTGCGGTTTAAATTGAGGGGATCCAGGCAGGGCAGGTTTTCAGCCGCGCCGTTGAGTCCCCTCAGAGCCGACCGAGGGCTCCTCACCAGGAGGAGGGTGGGGAGAGAGCCTGCTTTGCCTGCTCGCGGAGCGCGGCCTCTTACGAAACGTCTCAGGGCTGCGACCCCAACCCCCTGCCTTCCCGTGACGCCGATCTCAGCTGCCAGCGCCTCCAGCCGCGGCCGTGGTTCCGGGGAGTGCCCGGTGAGTCAGACCTGGTTTCTTCTCTTCCAGGACATCATTCAGTTGCACGTTAGCTGCCCCTCTGACAAGGAAGAGGAAAAGTCCACGAAAGATGGGGCTGAGAAGGAAGAAAAAGAGAAGAATAAAGAGAAGGCGCCGAGGAAAATGCTCTCTCGAGGTCAGGTGCTCACTTGAACAGGTCTTACCCGCGCTGAGGGTGCTGGTGGCCAGGGGGACAGCTGTTGGGAGCAAAGCCGTTGTCTCTGCAGATAATTCTGCAGGAATTTATCATTTTTATAACTCGTGCCCGGGTGATACTGGTCCCAGTCTGCGCCGTTCTGTACCACTGGGCTTTTCTTCCCCCCTCCCTGTGGTGAGCGGTGGGTGCGGAGAATGAGCCCGATCTCCTCCAGCAACGCGGGGCCATCGTCCTCGTCACGCGGGAGACGCTCGCCTCCCCGCTTCGCTCTGTTCTGTCGCAGTGTTTTGTTAATTTGCTCTGCTCCTGTTGTTTCAGATTCCAGCCAGGAATATACAGACTCCACTGGAATCGATTTGCATGAATTTTTAGTAAATACACTGAAAAAAAACCCACGGTAGGTCCCTCGGCAGTAAACCAGCTTGCGGACGGAGCGAGGGGGGAGGCGCTGGCGACCGGCGCTGCTTTGGCTCTTGATGCCGTGGTGTTTGCGTGCGTGTGCGTGTGTTTGTATTCATGTGTTCCCCTGAAAAAGGGGGACAGAAAAGTCCCTGGAAATGTGGTTTACTGGTGGAATTCAGCGTTACTGGAGCTAGGACAGAGACACAATTGTAATTTTATATACTGCCGTTGATCGAAACAGGTCGTTGTGTGTTACAGAGAGAGAAAGAGGAAAAATAATTTGTTTGAATGCGAGCGGGAGGGAATCGTGGTTGCTTCAAAACCCTTTCTGTGAATGATTGTCAAACACCAACCGCTGCTGCGTCGGTAGCAGCCAGATGCTGGCGTGGGCACGGCGAAGCGGGAGGCTCCGCCAGCGGAGCTTCAGCGGGGCAGAGATTCAGCGTCACCAAAAGCCAGCCACTGTTAGCAAAACTTTAAACTGGGAAAAATCTGGCAATTCATTTACTGTATGTGAAAAATGTGGAGTTTTTAGTTCATTCCCGTGGAGGATGTGTTGCTCCGGGTATTTGTGCCGTTTCTCCGTTGCGGGGAGGGGGATAGCAAGCGGAGAAAGCCGTGTGGCGCTGTCTCTGACGCTGGCCTTTTCCTTTGTCTTTTCTCGCCAGGGACAGAATGATGCTACTAAAGTTAGAACAGGAGATTCTGGAGTTTATTAGTGATAACAAGTAAGTGATCACCACGCTTGTGTCGAGCAGGAGAGGCTTGTACCTCACGGTTGAGGAGCCGGCGTGCCCGGGGAGAAGGGAGTCTTTTGGGCACGCTGCTTAGGAGGCCTCTCGTACATCCTGCACCTCCTTTGGTCCGTACACAAGGTTTCTCAGGATCATATTGATTGATTATTGATTGCTTTAACACCATACCCACTGTGAAGGAGATCGGTGCCCTTGTGCTTCTCTTCCTAGCGCAAACTGGGAGCGGAGGAGCCAGGGGTGGGATTCGCATCCCAGATACCCGTTCTGGGTGCCTGCGGCAGGGCTTGCAGACCTTTATGGAACAGGGTCAGAGAAGTTGGGGTATAAGTACTGATTCTGGCGCCTGTTCCTGCGTAGAAACAAACATTTCTGCACAAGCTGGCCTTGTTTCGGGAAACAAGCCGCTGAGTCGGCCTGACTTTGGCGTGCTCACGCCTAGCTGCTTCGAATAGGCGGCGTGGTCTGGTCTGGGGTCTGGTGAAGGCGTCTCTGGCCTTTCTCTCTCCTTTGGTGTCAGGTGATCGTTGGCTGGTTCAAGGCCTTCTAAATTGGAATGCGTTCTCCTCTCTTCTCAGCAACCAGTTCAAGAAGTTCCCCCAGATGACCTCGTACCATAGGATGCTGCTGCACCGCGTTGCTGCGTACTTCGGCATGGACCATAACGTTGACCAAACCGGGAAGGCGGTCATTATCAACAAGACCAGTAACACGCGAATGTAAGGGGGAGGGAGAACAACTGGGGCTAGCATCTCCGTCCCGGCCCCGCGTGGCGCTCCGCGACCCCCGGGCACAGAGCCCTGGCCGGGTCCAGAGCAGGAGGGATCCCACGCCACGGGTTTTTGCCTTCGTAAGAAGGGCAGGACCCCCTCTGGAAGAGAATCCTTCCCTTCCAGTCCCAAGCGTGCGCATTTGCAAGCCCTTCCTGGCTCTGTAGCTCTCAGAGGAGGGGCAGGAGCTCTTGTTGCCATCAGACAGAGGAGAGATTTAACACCACAGACGTTTTTGCGCACCCCCCGCTCCCTGCCAAGCAGGGCTTTTGTGAAGACAGCTCCGTGCCCGTTTTCGCCCTTCTCACACAAACTGCTTCTTCCCGCAGCCCCGAGCAGAGGTTCTCCGAGCACATCAAAGATGAGAAGAACGCCGAGTTCCCGCAGAGGTTTATCCTGAAACGAGACGACACCAGCATGGACCGGGATGATAATCAGGTAAGGGGCGGCCGTGGGCTCTGCGTACTTTGTGAGAGCCAGATGCGACTTTTCTACGAGGAGAACATCTCTAAATTTCTCCCGGGTTTCCTGCAGTAACCTTTAACCCGAGCGGCATCTAGATCTGTCACAAAAACTTTACAAAATACCGTGGAAATGCGTGAAGAATTTGTGTGGGTTCTAGGGGGGGTGCTTTTCTGTACCCTGAATATCGACCGGTGGCTGGGCCGGGCTTTACGGTGAAGCCTTTTGCTGAGGTTTCCTCGGAAACGTCCCAGACCTGAGTTTTACTGAGCATCTCTGCCGCCCGTCCCTGGGGCGCAGCGAGTCAGCCTGGGGAGTCCTCAGGACCTTGCAGTGGCGCTGGGAGGAAACCATCGGCCAAATGGAACAGTTTTTGCTCGGCAGCGCTGCCAGTCGTCGCAACTGAACCGCCTCCTAAATCTGGCCGCCTGTGGGCTGTGGCAGGCGGCACCACGCCCGGGAGGCAGAGCTAGCTCGTTCATCCGTGGCTGTGTCAGATAGAGAGAGTCTTGAACGTCGAAACCAGGGCGAGAGACAGGAGACCTCTTCAGCAGGGATCTCCTGCTCTTGCTGTTGTAGCTCCCATCCTTACATCACCCCGTTTGCCACTGGCCCTTGCGTTGGGTCGTGATTCTGAACGTCAGGCGTCAGGACGGGGAGCCGGTGGTTTCCATCAGTTTCTGGTTTCCCAGTGGTGGCACTCTGCAGGTGACGCAGCTGCCCACGAAGCGCAGAATCCATGACTGAGCAGGAGTTTGCTGCCTTGGCGTACGCTCTCAAGGAGCGGCCTTGAGCTTTTGACCATCTTTCGGAAGCAGGCGGTGATATTCCTGATCTGTCCTCCCCGAGTCAGGCAGGGTTCAGGTGGAGGGGTTGTGCTTGATCCGGGAGGTGCACTGAGACCTCCAGGATGGTCTTTCCCAGAGATAGATGGCCAGAAGGTAGGTTCAAAGGCAGAGGCTGCATCATTGCGTCCAGGCGTCCCGCACGCACTCCGTAATCCACGTCCACCAACACCGCTACGTAAAAACACCAGCGGCTGACTGCGCCCCCTGCTCCCGCTGGCCACTGCTGACCCGCTGAGATGTGTTTGTCCCTTCAGATCAGACTCCCCTTGCAGGATGGGAGGAGGAGCAAATCTATAGAAGAGCGAGAGGAAGAGTACCAGCGGGTCAGGGAGCGGATATTTGCACGAGAGGTAAGCTTGGATGGCTCGCTTGCCGGGTACCCTCCTGGAGCTCTGGGACAGAAGGTGTCCTTGAGTAGGCTCAGAGGTCAGATGTCACCACTGCCTTTCCTACAAATGTCCCAGTGTTCTTGGTCTCTACCGTTGAGGTCCAGCTCCTATCAGAGATGTCCAAGACGTTGAGATAGAGGAGTGACACCTCCACTCCACCTCCTTCCCTCAGTTGCCTGTTTTGGGGGGCAGCAGACGTGTGGGGACTGGCAGAGGGGACAGTTTTGCTCCTTGCTGCCCAGCCCATCGTGAGTTGATGCAACGGTGTTTCTGGGACGGCTGGCAAGTCAGTCGATGAACCTGAAAGGAGCACCAGCTGCCTCCCCCAGCTTCTCCAGTGCTGCGGCTTCGGCCTCCTGGCCAGGCAGGGCTGGCCTGGGAGTAGCAGGCCTGTACAGGATGAGTCTGGGCAGGGTGTTTGTTGTCTCTCTTACGAGGTGTCCCGCTTAGTTATTGCTTCAGTGAGATCTCCGCCGCTCCGTGGACCTCCTCCGAGCCGGAGCTGTGTTCCCTGCTCGGAGAGGCTGCTGTGCTCTGCCGTGCTGAGGCGGCTGGAGGCAGCTCTCCATGCTGTGCCGAGTGGCAAGCGAAGGAATCGGGGACAATTCCAAGTGCCCGTCTGCTCTGGATCGTGTTCGGAGTCCAGCTCCTTGCCTGCTGCCTTTGGGCATCCTGGGGCCGCCGCCTTTCCTTTGTCCCAGTGGGAATTGGCACGTGCTCACCCTGGCTCTGTGTCCGTGGGCTGAGCCAGCGCTTCACGCCCGACCAGAGCCGGGGTGGCTGTCGCGGGGCGGGCTGGGCCGGCCTGGGACAGCTCTTCGGCACGGCTCTGGTAATTGTGCCTGCATTTGGGGAAAAGGACCCGTGTTTGTCTGGCCTTGGCTGTTCTGTGACAAACCCCCTCAGAGCTGCTTGGAAGCGATGAAGCAGGGAGCTGAGGGCTCAGATTTGCAAACTCCTGAGAGATCTCGGGGTGGCGTGGATCAGGAAAGGCTCCTCACGGGCCTGGGTGGGCACCCAGGTGGGACTGGGGTGCAGGAGGCTCAGCAGGGCTCCTGGGTGACCACGTAACTGGTGCAGCACACAAACTGTGTCCCAGTCCCATCCGTAACTGGTGCAGCACACAAACTGTGTCCCAGTCCCATCCATAACTGGTGCAGCACACAAACTGTGTCCCAGTCCCATCCGTAACTGGTGCACCACACAAGCTGTGTCCCGGTCCCACCCTGTTCGTGCTCTGGTCCTCTTTGCTTTGAAATTGCCTGGGTTTGTTGCTTTCAAAGTTGCTAAAGTCTCTCTTTTCTTTCCTTCCCTTCCCGTCTCCATGTCTTTTCGGTGCTTCCAGACTGGCCAGAACGGATATCTCACCGACGGCAGGTGAGTACTGTTCCGCAGACGCTGTTTGTACCCCGGCTTTCTCTGCGGAGCGCCGCCTGACTCTATAACGATGCTTTTTTTTCTGATGTTAACCAGCAGAATCTCCAAAGAAGGCTTTGCTTCTAGCTCTCACAAACGGAGGCAGATTTTTAGGTATCTCTGTCTGACTTCTTTCGTACGTTGTCCTGCTGAGTCGGTTTGCCCCATGCATGGCTGCTTGTGAAGTCATTGGAGTTGTATTTTTTGCCCCATCAATTCCTGAGTCCTTTTTTGCTGATTCATCAATGAAAATGGAGCGGGGGGAAGGTGGGAATGGCAGGGAGGAGTGGGGGAGCCAGAGGATTCCAGCAGTTTTCAAACCGTTCCGCCTCTCAATTCCCAAAAGGAACGCCCTTGGCCTTACAGTGACCGGATTGGCGTCCGGATCAGGTGGGGTTGTCCCTGGTCCCCGATTATGAAGCTAGGTGACTTCACGGTGGTGGTGCAGGGTCTCAGGCTTCCGTTCCAACCAGAGTGTGCTGCAGAGGGCACGGGGAAGACGTCTGAGCAGCGGTTTCTGATGAAGTAGTTTTCCTGCGGAGGAAAGGGCTGGAAGGACGGTGTTGGCCGGACACGTCCCCTTGCGCAGACCCCCGCTGAAGATAAAGAGCAAGTGGCCAAAAGCACGTTGCTGATGTGATAGCAGCTCCAGGAGCTTTTCTGAATGTCCTGCCCAGTCCCCAAAGAGCTTGGTCAACCCGCTGTCCTTGTTTTGTGGTTCCCAGAGCGTGGAGAGGGAGGATACCTGGGCCTCGGCACCAGTTTGAGCTCTAGACAGACAGACAGACAGGCTCTTGAGGGGCTTAGGGTTCCCTCGGTGGTGCTGGAGGTGATGTCTGGGTGAGCTCTAGAGCCTTGCCACCCTGGAAGCCCAGCGTTGGCTGTGTCAACGCTGCCGAAGCGCAGATCTGGTTGCGGAGAGCTCTCTGCTGGTGGACACGCGTGGAAACAGGCTGGAGGAAGGCGTGGCTGCAGCTGCGAGGGCAGCGCTCTCGCAGCAAGGGTGCCGTAGCGTGCCTGGGGTTTGGAGAGCATTCCTGGACGCAGCAGGACCGTTACGCTGCCGGGTTGGCAGTACTCGGCTTGAGAAGGGTCTGGGCTCTCGGGGAACCAGCTGGGTGAGAGCAGAGGCCGTGACAAGCCCCTTCCCCGCGCACACGAACGCTGCCCCCACCCCTCTGCACCTCAGGGGCAGCCCTCGGAGTTGGGGCTGGAGAACCCAGGAGGCTGACGGCGATGTTTCTTGGGCCAACTGCAGCTGGAGGTCTGAGGCTGCGTGGTCCAATTCCGTCACCTCTTCAGGGACATAACCGTTGTACTGGTTTTCCCAGAGACCTGCTTTCTTTGGCTCTCGTGTCCAGCAGCCTAAGACATCACCTCAGCAGTTCCCTCCAAGCCTTTTCCCCTCCGCAGCTGCGTGGAGCTGCTGCCAGGCTGAGCCTGCAGCGTCACCTGAGCGTCTCCTCCTCGCTGTTCTGCCCCAGCGCAGGCTCGGGAGCCCGTCACTGGGCCGATAAACCAGGCTGGCTGCTGGGGGGGTTTCGCTGGCGCTCCGTAAAGCCCTGCTGTGGCCAGGCCTGGCCCGGGGCCGAGGGAGGGTGAGCGGTGGGAGCACAGCTCTGACCCCGCTGGCATCTCTTCCAGGCTGGGCTCTGGCTAGGGAAGGGGGCCAGGAGCCAGCTCTCGACACAAGCCACGGATCAGCAGCGGCTGGGTCTTCCTGGTGCGTGCCCAGCGGCCCGGGGCGTGCGTTTGCTGTCACATCCCCGTACAAAGCGCCGACGCGCTGTGTGACAGAGCCAGCCGCTGGCTGGGCTCAGCGCCGGGGTGTGACGGCGCTGGCGCAGCGCCCGCGGTCCTGCTGCCGCCCCTCTCCCACGGGAGGTGCGGTCTAACTCCTCCGGTCTCCGCAGGGGCAACCGGGACGCTTTGAACCGGGCCGCGGGCAGCCGCCAGAGCAGCACAGAGAGCGAGATCAAGTCGCTGGAGCCGCGGCCGTGGAGCAGCACGGACTCGGACGGCTCCATCCGCAGCCTTCGGCTGCCCGTCACCAAAGCCAGCAGCTTCAGCGGCATCTCCATCCTGACGCGAGGGGACAGCATCGGGAGCAGCAAAGGCGGCGCTGCCAGGACGGCGCGGGCAGGTACTGTACCGTATCCCGTGCGCGCCTTCTGCCCCAGGACACCTCGCAGGCGTAGTTTTCTGGGTGACTGGGGTTACTGGTCAGTGACTGGTTAGAACGGGGCATGGTTGGCGTCACCTGAATGAGTTCGGTACCGATTTTCTGATGTTTTCTCTCCCCTGCTGTGCTGCAAGTCACGCTGCCGTTCCTTTCCGATCCCCCGAATCCCTCGCACCCTGAGGAGACTCGGGGTGAACCATCTGGCGCTTTGCCTTGCTTTCCAACGAAGGAGGTCCAGGGAAGGGTGTTGCCAATTAGTCTGTCTCGTCAGAGGAAGCCTGCGTTAATTGGCATCTGCCTACGATGTTCTCTCAGTGATTCACTCTGCTCCCGAGAGCTGTGCGGTGTCAACGAGCAAAATCCAGCGTGGCCTGGCTTCCTCTGCTCTCACCGGCTCGCGGCAGGTCCCCAGATGCTTGGGAGCTGTCACTTTACTGGGGAGGGGAGGCAGACTGGTGCTCGTGGGTGATGAGGCTGCCGCAGGAATCCTTTCAAATCCAAGGGATGGATCTCAAAGGCTGTTCCAGGCTTTGAAAAGCACGCGTCCACCTTGCGGTGTGAAGGTGCCCACGTCATCTCCTGGGACGCTGTTCCGTTGTGCTGGGGCTCTGATGGTCGCAGTCACTGGTGGGAGCAGTTATTTGAGGATCTGTGCCAGCCGGGCGCAAAGCAGAGCGAGAGAGCAGCTGCTTTTTTGCTCTTTCTCTATTTTTCCCCCAGGTCTCCCCTGGGAACAGAAGCCGTTGCTCTCCAGGTTTTATATAACGGCGAGTGATTAGAAACATCTTGGGGAGGGAAGAAAAGCAAAGGAATTTTCACTTGGGGTGGGGGCACCACCGCCCTTCGTGTCCTCGCGTTTATTCTGCGGGGGAGGAAGCGCTGAGGACGCTCCGGCTGTTCCCACCTCAGTGCTCAGCCCCTGGGCGACTGTCAGGAGAATATTTCCTTCTCCGCGCCGCGCGGCCGAGGAGCCAGCCCTCCTCAGCAGCGTGCCTGGAGATCCGCTGCTGACGTGCAGCAGATGAGAGGCAGGATTAGTTAAACAGCACGGGCATCAAGCAAGTTTCCCAGCCCTTCAATTTCTGGAAGTAAGGCTGGGATACTGGGAGGAGTGCTTCCCAGCTGAGTGCCCTGCGCTCCTTCCGAACGTTTTTTCCTGGCGTGGGAAGGAGTTGCTTTCAGCCTGCCCCCCCGTAGCCTTTTTCTCCAAAGGTGTGCACGTGCTGGGTGTGTGTGGCCGTGAAACGGGGTTCTCGCGCTGTTGGGAATGCAGCTGTACAGCTCACGGCCATCGTTTGGGACAAGAACTGCATCCCGGTCTTCCCTGTGTGGGGCAGGGCACGCGTGGGTCGGGGTGGGGGGTGAAGAAGATGCTGTGACCGGCAGTGGAGGGTCAGCGCGCGTACGTGAACACGGAGAGGGGAGGCAGAGACGGGATCCACCCATCCACGAAGCGATGCTCTTCTCCCAGGCACCAACCCCGCCGTGCCTTTCTCCGTTCCAGGTTTGGTCCTAGCTGCCCCCGAAGCCTGCGGCCAGTCCCCTTCGTCGCAGCCCAGCCGCGGCCTCCTGCCCTGCGCAGCCCAGCAGCCTCAACCGCAGCCGCCCCAGCAGCCGCCGCCGCAGCCCCAGGGCCTTCCAGCTGCCGCCCAGCAGCAGCCAGCCATGAGTAACCACATGATGGCCCAGGTGGGTTGCTGCAGGGTATCCGGGGCGCCGTAAGCTCCCCGGGCGCCGGCCGGAGGTGGGAGCAGGGCCGGCGTACACCCAGCGTGCTCTGGACTCATGCCCAGAGGGTTTTGGGGGTCCTCACCTCGCTGCCTGCTAGGGCAGGGTTGTGTTCTGGAACCAGTTGCTCTCCTGGCGAGGGACGGTGTCGTCGTTCAGCCCCACTCAGGACCAAGCTACGCAGTCGCTCGCTCACTGCCCCCGCCCTCCAGTGGGATGGAGAGGAGAACTGGGAAGGAAATGGTTGGGTTTGAGCTCCCCAGTGCTGCAATCCCGTGGCTGCGGGTCGCCTGCTGTCCTGGGGAGAGGCAGACCTGGAACCGTTCTGCAGGCTCTCCCCAGGTTAAACCCAAGTTCAGCAGCCTGGGGGGCTGCTTCTGGGGTGGGGCCCTCTGGAAGGCGCTCAGGGCTGGCGTTCCTCCAGATTTGTTCTGCTCCCGAGGCTGCAAAAAAAAAAAAACACAGCACAGGAGCTGCTTCTGCGTCACCGCAGGACTTGGAAAGGGGCGGGAGCCAGCCCGGTGGGCAGGTTTGGAGAGGAAGGGTCCCTGGGGTTCAGAGGGTGCAGAGCTGGGCGGTGGGCGTGGGGAGTACCTGCAGCACCCTGTCCAGAGCAGGGTGTGGGTGCTGGCCCCAGAGCAGGGTGTGGGTGCTGGACCTCAGCCCGCCTGCGAGATTTCTAGAGATCCTTCGTGTGCATCGCCTCACGCTGAGGACGTCTCCTCCAGCAGAGAGCTGCCAGTGGCACTGGAGTTACACTGGGGGTGCGACTGGGCAGGGGTAGATCATTTTATCGGGGCTCCCTTCCCGTGAGAGGTTGGACCAGGTGATCTTCCGAGGTGCCTTCCGACCCGGGCCGATCCAGGATTCGACGTGTTTTCAGCGGGCTGGGTGGGAGGAGGAAGCGATCCTCCTGGAGCAGCTTTTCCTGCGGATAACGTGCGCAGCTCCCGGCTGGCTGCGGCCGTCCGCGTGGGAACGGGGGGGGTTTGGAGGTCTGGGGGCCTGGGCTGGCTGCGGGGCTGTGGATCTGCTTGCAGAGGGTGCTGAGGCTCAAGGGAAGCAGCTCCGTTCTGCGGGAGCCGGCGTCCAGCGCCGAGGCTGGCGGAGCACCTGTCCGGAGCCGCAGCATGGCACGGGACAGCGCACGGTGCCGCGGGTGGGAGGCTGGAGCGCAGCGGGGCTCTGGGGCTCCTGCGGGATCGCGGCATCCAGCTGGGGTTTTGTTTGGGATCCCCTGCTGTTCGGCTGTTCTGGTGGTTTAGGCCCTGGAAAAACCTTTTTCCTGTGTTTGTTGGTGAAAGGTCTGAAAATTCCCTGTCCCCCGTGGGCATGCACCTTCTTTTTCATCAAAGGTCAAATGAAATGGTCAAAAAAACCCCAATCCAGTGCTGACCAGTACAGGTTCTGCGCCCAAAGCGCAGCGTGCGGTGCTCGGGTTAGGAGCTGACAAAGCAAGGGGGCCCCGCGGGAGGCAGGAGCGAAGGACAGACAGACGTCACCGGCACGGCAGAGAGCGGGGAGCCAGCGCCGCGCACGCGTGGGCAGCGGAGCGGGAGCGCCGCGAAGGCGGTGCCGGGGGCAAGCGGCTCTCCCGCCGCCGTTGGCCGCAGCTGGCCTTTGGGAACCCGTGTCGCCGTTCCTGCCAGGCAGGAGCTGCTTTGCGGACACGGCCGGCCTTCCCAGCTTCCGCAAAGCGACCGGCCGGGCTGTGTCTCCGCAGAGAGAGGAATGCTGCCCCATCCCGGTCTCCGTGCTTCCCGACGCCCTGCAATGCCCCGCTCCGTGTTTGCCGTTGGCTCGGTTGACTAACCTTGTTGTTCCTTCTTTCTCTCCCTCCCCCTATCCTTCCCCTGCCCTTTCCCACCCAAATCTCTCTCCTCCGCTCCCTTCTCTGCTGGTCGTAGCCGGTCCCGGCGCTGCAGCCTGTTCCGTATTCTCCAAGCTCCTGCCCCCAAGTCCTCTTGCCAGTCTCTCCACCCCAGCAGTACAACTTGGTATAAACCCCGTTTCCTCTTCTGCGCTCTCTCTGTCGTGCTCACGTGCCGTGTTTGTGTTGTACGAGCTTTTGCCGATCGGATAAGCCGCAGCCGCTGCGCCCGGTGGGTTTGGGATTCACGGAGGCCCTGCGCTGCAGCGGGGTCGCGGCGGTGGGCTGCCTGAGGCTGTGGGACCCGCCGGCGCCGGGCGCTGCTGGAGCGCCTGGGAAGAGCCTGGGGGAGACCCGGTGCCAAGCCCGGAGCTCCACCAGCGCTGAGGTCTGGGGACACGGCTGCCCTGTGGTCTCAGTCAGCCCCTCCGGGGCTCTGCCGGGTTTTTGGGGAACGGCGTGCCCCGTGGGACGTGGCCTCTGGCCTGGGGCCGCCCCTGCCTGTGTGGGGCCCCGCATGTCACCAGTGTCCGCTGAGCATCCCCCCCCGGCAGCGTGCATGCCCCTGCCCTCTGTCCTGCAGAATGCTCTTGGTCTGTGGCTGGGAACGTTTCTGGGAACATTCCTGGGAACATTCCTGGGCGAGCTGCTCCGCACGGAGCAGGGAGAAGGGGTCTGCAATCTGCTCGGCGGAGCTGCGTCCTGCGTGCCGCTGTCGTGCGCCCCTCACGCTTCTCCCCAACGCAGGCCGACGAGCTCAGCAACCCCTTCGGGCAGATCAGCCTCAGCCGGCAGGGCTCTACGGAAGCAGCGGACCCTTCCTCGGCCATGTTCCAGTCGTCCCTCATCTCCCAGCACCCGCAGCAGCCAGGATTCATCATGGCAACCCCTGGGCAGTCCATTCCCACCTCCAACTACTCTCCCTCCGGGCACACGGCCCCCACACAGCAGGTGCTGCAGCCCCAGGGCTACATTCAGCCTCCCCAGCAAGTAAGGACGCGAGAGAGAAGCTGGGGGACCAGCCTTCTTGGTCGCGCTCCCTCTCGTGTTCTCACCGCCGTGTTTTCTCGATTCTGCCAGATTCAGGTTTCTTACTACCCGCCCGGGCAGTACCCGAACTCCAGCCAGCAATACCGATCTCTCAGTCACCCAGTGGCCTACAGCTCCCAGCGCCCGCAGCAGCTCCCCCAGCAGTCCCAGCAGCCTGGTAAGGGGGCGCAGAAGCGGGGAGGGGGCAAGTTTCCCTTTTTTTTTTGCCACTCTTGTTGGCTTTGAAGGATCTGTGGGGCCGGGCTGCTCTCCCCAGAGTGGCTCCCGCTCTTTGCTGGGTTCCTGTCGAGTGCCTCTTGGCCGTGCGAAGGAAAGCTGAAACTTGCCCTGGCTGCAAAGGCTTTTTTAGTTTTTCCCTCCCTCTCAGCATGAGCTGAGGTGCTGCAGGGTGAATTTAAAGCCGGGAGCTTCCTTCAGGTCTTTTCACACCTGCTGTACGGCGGGGCCTTTCCCACCCTTGAGGGAGAGAGGGGCGCAGAGCGGGGTTTGCCGCCCCGTGTGCCGTGTCTCGGGCTGTCTCCCGCGGCCAGCTGCGAAGCCGCTCCGTTTAAACCCCGTCCCGCCAGGTTTACAGCCGATGATGTCCAACCAGCAGCAAACGTACCAAGGCGTGATGGGCGTGCAGCAGGCGCAGCCCCCCGGGCTGCTCAACAGCCAGCGGAACAGCGTGGGGGGGCAGCTGCAGGGCGTGATGGGAGTGCAGCAGGCGCAGCCCCCCGGCCTCCTGAGCGGCCAGAGGAGCGCGATGGGCAGCCAGATGCAAGGCCTGATGGTCCAGTACACTCCACTGCCTTCCTACCAGGTAAGCACGGGTTGCTCGCTGCTGGGGGGCTGCTGGGCGGGGGGGGGGGCTTGCAGGAGGTGCCCTGTTCCTGTGCCTGTGATGGAGACAAAGATGGAGACTTCATCGCGTGCTTGCCAGCTTGGGGAGGGCACGTCTGCGTTTGAATCCGTGTGGGACGTGTTTTGAGAGGGAGGATGGAGAGGGGCTGCCCTCAGACAGACAGCCGGCGCCTCTTCCACCTTGCGTGGGCCTCTCCGGTGCCTCTTTGGGGCCGTTTCCCCTGCTCCTGCTCCGTGTCGCTCCACACGGCTGCTGCTCTCCTCTCCGCGCAGGTTCCTGTGGCCAACGAGTCCCAGAGTGTGGTCCAGCAGCCATTCCAGCAGCCCGTGCTTGTGCCAGCCAGCCAGTCTGTCCAGGGGGGGCTTCAGGCTGGAGGGGTGCCCATCTACTACAGCGTCATCCCAACCGCGCAGCAGAACGGCACGAGGTAAAGCTTCTGGGGGGGAGGAGGTCCTGCTGAGAGGGCCTGGCCCCCTCCTCCTGCAGCCAGAGGACGTGGCTGGGCACGTGGGTGCTGGTTGAAGCTCAACGTGAGCTGGCAATGGGCCCTTGCGGCCCAGAAACCACCCCCATCCTGGGCTGCGTCCCCAGCAGCGTGGGCAGCAGGTCCAGGGAGGGGATTCTGCCCCTCTGCCCCGCTCTGGTGAGACCCCCCTGCAGTGCTGCGTCCAGCTCTGGAGCCCCAACACCAGAAGGACGTGGGGCTGGTGGAGAGGGGCCAGAGGAGGCCATACAGATGCTCAGAGGCTGGAGCAGCTCTGCTGTGAGGCCAGGCTGGGAGAGCTGGGGCTGCTCAGCCTGGAGAAGAGGAGGCTCCGGGGAGACCTGAGAGCGGCTCCCAGTGCCCAGAGGGGGCTGCAGGAACGGTGGGGAGAGACTCTTCAGCAGGGCCTGCTGTGACAGGACGAGGGGGGATGGTTTCAAACTGGAAGAGAGGAGATTCAGACTGGGTATAAGAAATATTTCACACTGAGGGCGGTGGAGCACTGGCCCAGGTTGCCCAGAGAGGCGGTGATGCCCCATCCCTGGGAACATCCCAGGCCAGGTTGGCCGGGGCTCTGAGCAACCTGATCCGGCTGGAGATGTCCCAGGGGCAGGCCGTTTCTCCCCGTCCCAGCGCCTCACCAGCGCGCTCTCTGCTTCGCAGCCCGTCGGTGGGGTTCCTCCAGCCGCCCGGCTCGGAGCAGTACCCGATGCCGCAGTCGCCGTCGCCCTGCAGCCCGCCGCAGATGCAGCAGCAGTATTCGGGTAAGGGGGGCCGCCGGTCGGGGCTGGCGCGGATTGGGTCGGGGTTTGTGGGGGCTGCGGCGAGCAGAGCTGGCAGCAGCGGGTTTCCTTAGCCTCACCCACCCCAGGGCCACGGGGAATCACCAGGACACCACAGCGGCTTCGCTGCGGGCTGTGCCTGGCATCTCCTGGCCGCGGTGGGCAGAGGGAGCTGCTGTGGGCTGCCAGCTCCCTGTGCTGGCAACGTGGCTTCGGGGCAGCGGGGCAGCTCGTGGGGTGGGGGTCAGGGTGGCACTGGGGTTCCCGGGCCCTGTCCCGGCTGCGGGGGGGCGAGCTGGGGCACTGGTGCGAGAGCTGGAGCTGGGACGCGGGAGCTCTGCGCCCCGCTCTGCCCTTAAATCCCTTGCCTGAGGTTTTGCGGCGATGCTCGGGGACCCAAGTTGCCTTCAGCTTGTCCCCTCCACTGACGTTCCTCCCGGACTGAAATCCTCGCGCTCTGACAGAAGCTGTGATACCAGAGAGGGATCCCCACGGCGTCTCGGGGTCGTTTTTCAGCCCCCCCGGGGCGGGCCGGCGTCGCAGAGGGGAGAGCGCGGAGCGGGTGTTGTAGGGAAGCCAGGCTGCCCCTCGTCCCGCAGCGCGCGGAGCCCGCGCGATCCCGCTGTCGTCTCTTCGCAGGGGTGTCTCCGTCGGGCGCCGGTGTGGTCGTGATGCAGCTGAACGTCCCCAATGGCCCCCAGGCCCCCCAGAATCCCCCCGTGGTGCAGTGGAGCCACTGTAAGTACTACAGCCTGGAGCAGCGGGGGCAGAAGCCGGGAGACCTGTACAACCCCGACACCAGTGCTCAGGTATGGAGAGGACTGGGAAGACGGCAGCTCGTCTTTTTGGGGGCAGCGTGGCGGGAGAGAGAGCACCCCGGCGTCCGTGCTGCCTGGATGGGCTGGGAGATGGGGGTGGGCTCATCCCGTGGCGGTGAGACCGGTCGCAAGCGCTGGGGCTGTCTAACGCTGTCCCTCCCCCAGGCCAGCACCCAGCTGAGCAGCCCCATCACGTCCCCCACCCAGTCGCCCACGCCCTCCCCGGTCACCAGCCTCAGCAGCGTCTGCACGGGGCTGAGCCCCCTCCCCGTCCTCGCGCAGTTCCCCCGGCCCATGGGCCCGGCACAAGGTAAGGGGCCGGCGCGGGGCCAGCGCAGAGCTGGCGCCTGCCCCTGGTTTCTTCAGACCCCTCCCAACGTTGGCGGCGTTTTGGCAGGCGACGGGCGCTACTCGCTGCTGGGCCAGCCGCTGCAGTACAACCTGTCCATCTGTCCCCCGCCGCTGCTGCACAACCAGCCCAACTACAGCGCACACCAGGTAAAACCGGGCCAGGACGCCCCCTGCGCCCCAAACCCACCCTCTCACCGTCCCGGGAGCGGAGCAAGACCACCCTGCGCTGTGCTCGGACACCCCTTCAGTAGGGGGTCCTGCCTGCCCCACGCCCCAGCCGGCAGAGCTGGATATTTTTATTATTGTAAATCAATTTCCTGGCACGGGGCTAAAATTTCATCCTGCCCCCAGCTTTGCCCGGAAGCGGTGTCAGCTCCGAGTGTCCCGGAGCCGTGGCTGCGCCGTGCTCTCGTCTCGCTGACCCCAGCGTGGCGCCGCCTCGGAGGGCGAGGGCGTGCGCGGTTCACCCAGGCGTCTTCCCCTTCGCAGCCGTCGCCGTGTGGTCTTCCTCCCGCGCTCCTCGGGCGCTCGGTGAGGCCGCAGCGTCCCCTCGGGTGACGCGCTGCCGTTTTTGTTCCTTAAGGGGCAGACTGGGATGAAACACGGAAACCGGAGCAAGAGACAGGCCCTCAAGTCAGCGTCCACTGACCTGGGAACCAGTGATGTAGGCAAGTGTCCCCCCCCAACCAGTTCCTCCCTCGCCCCCTGACTGGTGGCCGCAGCGCCCGTCCCAGTCGGCGGTGCCCATCCGGTGTCCATCTGCAAAGCTTTTGAAGGAGACTGGGGAGAAATTGTTGGAGAGTCTGGGATGAGCACCGGGACACCGGGCCCTGTTCCTGCCTCTGTGAGGGCTGAAATGCTGGATTCCTGGGATTTTCTCCCTCTGTCAGTGGAAACGGAGTGTCCAGACCCCTGAGACCGTGTTCCCACCACTGTCCTCCCAAGTGACCCTTCCCTCTCGTGCTTCCATTTCCCAGTAGGACTGGGAGCTGCAGAGCCCCCATCTTTGTCACGGGCTTTGGGATCTCCCAGGGCTCAAATCCCAGTTTGGGAAATCCCCGGTTTTGGGAAATCACTGGTTGGGTGTGAGCTGGAAGGGAAGCCGTCCTCACCGGCTCTCCGGAGGCTCCAGACCTGTTCCCCGTGTCACCTCCATGTCACCCCCGCCAGCAGCAGCTGGTCGCAGCTCCTTTAAGCGCCGCCCCCCTCCCTGCGCTGGCGCGTTCGTTACATGCCGCGTTAATATTAGCAAAGAATTCACGCAGCCCGCCCTGCGCTAAGCCCGAAAGCCGGGGCTGGAGCCAGGAGGCAGCAGAAGCGTTTGGGTGCCGCAGAGCAGGGCAGAGAGCTTGGCCTGGGTGCACGAGGGGACGTCCCCGTGGGTGAAGCGCGCAGGGCAGCGTCGCATTCGGGATCCGCGCTCCTCCGTGGGTGCAGCCTGGCTTTCTCCCTTCCAGGGAGGGAGGGCGGGAGGGCTGGGGGAGCTCCCGGTGCCGGTACCCCAGGATCAGGGTGGGAGGACTGGGCAGAGCGCCCGGGCACGCCCTGCAAAGCCGAGCCTGGGCAAGGAGGGTTTGCTGCCGGAGCCCTGGGCACGCGGGAGATGCCAGGCTCCTCTGGAAGCGGGCCAGGAGGTTGGGATCCAGCAAGGATCGGGACGGGACAGTAGTGAGCAGGGCGGCGGGGCGGTTTGAGGGGGAAGAGGTGACTGGCTTGAAATTAAATTCCTGATGCGGGGGCAGCTTAGCAAAGCGCTGCTTTGGTGGGCGACGCCGAGGCGGCTGCTCCAACCGCAGCACCGGCCCGCGCTGGGCTGCTGCCACCCCAAAACCGCCGCCGCTGATCCCTGCCCTTCCCGCTGCAGTGCTGGGCCGAGTGCTGGAGGTGACGGACCTGCCCGAGGGCATCACGCGGACGGAGGCGGACAAGCTCTTCACCCAGCTCGCCATGGCCGGTGCCAAAATCCAGTGGCTCAAAGAGACTCAGGGGCGCCGCGGCGACGGGGGCGGCGGGGACAACAGCGGGACTCCGGAGAACGGCAGGCACGGCGACCTCGCTGCCTTATACACCATCGTGGCCGTGTTCCCCAGCCCGCTGGCCGCCCAGAACGCCTCCCTGCGCCTCAACAACTCCCTCAGCCGCTTCAAGCTGCGCGTGGCCAAAAAGAACTACGACCTGCGGGTGCTGGAGCGCGCCAGCTCGCAGTAGGGCGCCCGCGCGGGCGCAGAGCACACTGGACTGCGGGCACTTCCCTCTGCCTTCTCTTTTCCTTCCTGCCCTCCCTCCCTCTCGCCCTCCTTCCCGGATATATTTATATGGACATAATTAAGAGACAAGAAATTGATTTTTTTTTTTAATTATTATTATTTTTGGAGTGACGCCCGTGCCCGCCCCCTTCCCTGTGTATATTGTTTTGTTAAGCACTGTGTTGAGCCGCACATACAGGTGTTGATTGGTATGGTCACTGCACATTTTATTTAATCTGTTTATTATTTGGGGGGAGGGAGGGATTTTTTGGTTTTATTTTATTTGGGGGGTTGTTTTTAAATATAAAAAGAAAACTTGTCCATCACTTTAACGCTGCTTTCCCGTTCTCCGCTGTCTGCGCTGCCTGCGGGGTAAGACGGTGTCGTAGTTCAGCCCGGATCGGGACCAGCCCGGATCGGGACAGACGGGCAGGGAGCCCCCGGGGCACTCGCAGGAGGGTGGGTTCCCGCCCCCGCGCTTGGCGGGTGCGAGGGCCGCGGGCTCGTGGCTGCCCAAAACTGGGAGCCGAGACTGCGAGAGGAGCGGTGAGCGCTTCGGTCTGGGACATCAGGTATTTGTAGCCGCTTTTCCCAGCTGCCGGCCCCATGGCGAGGACGGGGGCGCGGGGTGTCCCCAGCCGTATCCCCTGCCGGGATGCAGCGGATTCCTCCTGATGACAGAGAGCAGCCCTGGAGGTGACGGGTGCGGGCGTCACCGCATCCCCCTGCTCCGTGGGTGCAGCAGTTGGGTGTCACCACATCCCCCTGCTCCGTGGGTGCAGGAGTTGGGTGTCACCACCTTCGCCATGGCGTTGCGCGGAGCAGCTGGAGCTTCTGGCAGCGTCCGGATGCCGCCTCCAGGTGCTGGTGCAAGAGGTAAGAGCTGCCCGGCAGCCTCGGTGCCGGCTCCTGCCCCACCGCCGCCCGCAGCGGGAGCGGGGACCAGGAGCGGTGGCGTCCCCAGCCCTCTCCTCCGTGGCTGCTCTCCGTCTCGCCGTAGACCAGAGCAGCGGGATTTGCTGCCGGAGGGTTTGGGGCAGCCGGGAGAAACCTC
>JAAGAY010136912.1:0-10737 GCA_011801015.1 Ardeotis arabs | reverse complement strand
AAAAGTTCTTCACAACAGGCTGGCAGAAGCCTCTCAGAATCTTTTCACATCATCCATCTCATCTCCTCTCCACTTCTTGCAGCCAGGCCAGGCTGAGTTGGGCCCGGTCGGCTGCCTGGCGAGAGGCCAGAGGGTGAGGCCTGCAAGGCCCACAAGGCCTGCGCCTCCCCCTCTCCACCTCTGCCCCTGCTCAGCTTCTTCACATCTTTTCTTCTCCTTTTTTTTTCCTGTTTTCCCCTTCTTAAATACGTTATCGCAGAGGGGTTATCACGGGACATTCTGCTACCAATCGGCTCGGCCTTGGCCAGCAGTGGGTCTGCCCTAGGCCCAGCCAAGTCCACTGAACAAAGGGGAGCAACTTCTAGCAGTTTCCTACAGAAGCTTCCACCTTCGCCCCCCCCTCACTAAACAAAACCACAATAAGTATATAAAGGAGGGTAGCAGGGAACATAATTAGTGACGTTTTGCCTTACTCCTGTTCTGGTGACTTCAAATATTTATTACTGCCAAAAGAGTATCATGACTTTGACATGAAATATGAGTTATGTATTCCAAATTCTGTCAAGCTTAGGAAAAACAAACTGAGTGCTATGCATTTTATAATATGCTTATAAAAACCCCACCATAAAATTTAATAAAACAGGACCCTCAGGCCCTCCGATTCATTAAAGCGATGGTAAATATCACAGTGCATTATCACAAGGTAATGAGGTATGATTTACTGTTAATTGCACATCAAATTTCAATTTGATTGTACTTCAGTGTACCGCATTTAATTCTCAGGAATATAGAAGTAAAAATGGCATTTTGATATCAAATATAACAAATATTGTAAACAACTATGAGGCTTATTTAGTGAAAATTTTCTATGTGTGTTAAATCTGTACTCCTAGAGAAAGGAGTTATTTCAAAGTTTGGGGAAAGTCTTATCTTTTAAACTTAGGCTTCTCATTAGTAGTTTGGTTTTGTGTTTCTTGCTGCCAGATGGAATTCTCAGCTTAAAGGCCTTGTATCAAGGAAGCTCCACAGACCAGCTGCTTCGAAGGGAAACGACTTTTAGCAGATGCAGGGGCTCAGAATAGATCTTTGTCTATCCCTGTGGACCATTTCCTATCTTAACTATCTAAGAAGCAGCTTCCAAAACCAGACCTATCCAATTTGTTGGGCTTGAAATAACAAATGTTTATGAATTTTCAGTCTACAGCCTTCTGGTTGTGTGGTCTGTGGACCTGGTTCTTGGTCTTTCTGGTGTATTTAGCGTTTTAGAAAGAGGAAAAATAATCAGTAGCAAGAATGCTAAAAAGTTCCAGCCCTTTTCTGGCTTCTAGCAGAGCAAAATGGACTCCTTTCTATATCTGTTGTTTTTCAATTACCATACTGTTTCTAGGAGCCTTAGTATCTCTGGACATGTGTTACATATGCCCCTTTAGTTTAGGATCACCAGTGAACTAGTTTAACTCATCTGCTTTTCCTTGCTTCCTGGATCAGGCTTATTCAGGCAAACGAATGCTTGTAGGATTCTCTCCTACCATATGCAGCCAAGTTCTGTAATTTTTAAGTGCAGACATTTTGAAAGATTTAGTCAGAAAGAGCTCCTTCATCCTTTCTCCCATCTTAACCTTATTTGTCCAAAGTTTTTTGCTACCATTGTGTGATTTTTGTACAGCATTTGGCACTTTTACTTCAAAGAGAGAATTAACTACTGTTTCTACAGCACTGTAATTATAGCAAAAAAAGATGGGTACCCATAGCCAGCCATAATCACAGCAGAGATCAAAGAGCAAGGCTGCAAGGCTTAGGTTTGTGCATAAACTGCTATGTAAGAGATGGTAGGTAAGTGATGCTGTACTATTTGTTGATATAATGGACCCTATATTTATGTAAGATTTCTTGATGTCAAAATCACAATTTAATTCAGACCTTCACTTTCTCTTCACATCTATTTATCTATTCCAGCCCCTAAAGAGATCACCTTCTCCATAGATGTTGGGAATGGCCCCATAGGAGCCACCGTGCAGTCTCCCACACCCCTGAATGACAACCAGTGGCACTACGTCCGAGCAGAGAGGAACCTCAAGCAAACCTCTCTCCAGGTGGACAGCCTCCCCAAGAAGGTCCTGGAGGCTCCTGCTGAGGGGCACTTCCGCTTGCAGCTTAACAGCCAGTTATTTGTAGGTAGGGACCATTTAAGGATTTCTGTAGATACGTACACTATTTCTATGTCCACACCTTGGTAATGCTGCTGTTTCACCATTGAGCTTGCATATTCTGACCTAATTCTGCTTTCTTTTCTTCCACTCCTGCATAGGCAACATAAAGTAGAGTGAAGCTACTACCTTTAAGCTCAAAGCACTAACTCTAGTTTAACCATAACATACTAGATGGTATTTTTAGAGTTGAAGATTGCTTGAAATGTGTTTATTTCCAAAGTATTTCTTCTTGTGCAGCACTGCTGTGTAATTTGCTGTAGGAAATGTGATCTCGTTTTTTAGATGCAATGTAAAAGGCAAATTATTCATATAAGTTTGTGGGGCAAAGGCTGATAACAATATCGTCTTCAAGCATGTTCCTTCAAGTATGCCTGCCAAAACCCTTGTTTGGCCACAGAGTGCATGTATGAGAGAACTATGAACACAGTCAAAGCAAATACAGTTATTTTAACTGAAGGTGATATTTCAAAGGGGAAAAAAAAATAAATCACTGTTTGCATGTAGTTTGTTTCCCTATCTCTCTTGCAAATGAAACCTAGATTGGGACCAGGTTGTATTTGATAATATAATCAGGGATTACAAAGGGACTTCTCCCTTTTCTATATTCAAACACTGTCTTTCTGAATAATCCACTCAGAGATGGAGTGTGTTGTAACCTGTTTCTTATTCAGGGCCGCTCAGATAACTACTGATTCTTTCCCTAAAATGGATTTTCTTACTTAGCTGAAATGCTATCACAAACCTCAATCTGTCAGTTCATTTTAGTAAAGTTTACCCGTGTATCCACACCCTTTTATTTAAGAAGATTTTGTGGTATTTACTTGAGCTTTTTATAGTGTATGTGTGCAGTAATTACTGGGCTCTGAATGTAAGGAAAGAATCTGTTAATAAATAGATAGAGCTGCATCAATGGCCAGGAGTCCTTCCCACATAGCTGTTGATTTATACCTAAAATTATCTCTGATAGACTCAGCTGGAGGAAGGTTCACTGAAGAACTCACAGAAGGGAGGCTTAAGACAGTAGACAGTCACAGTACAAGATTTCTGTTTTCTTGTATGAAGCATGCTGCGAATCACTTATTTCTCAAATGCTAAGATGATCCTAAGAACATGTTCTGCAGGAGGCCAGGCCTGAAGGCAGTGGGTTTGGGCTGCTAGGCACCTTAGAAACATCAGAGAAATCTGGCCAAGGTACTGTTTCCAGTTAGAAAACTTAGAGAATTTAATGACTGGATAGACTTTTGCAAATTTTTGGTTGTATCCTTTTAAAGGAGTAAAAATGAAGGATTTATCATAAGTCATCTATCAGATATGTTATATATATCAGCTGCTTAACATCTCAAATCTGAAAAGCAGTATCTGCCTATAAGCTTGCTTCTCTGCCTCAGCAAAATAAACAGGTTACTTGAATGAACTTCATGGTGGATTTAAAGTGACATAATGGATGAATTGCATCATGGAAGTCCGTAGTAGTTAAGGACCTCAACAGAAAAATGTGCCAACAGGAACCCTTGTCAGCAAAGACAAATGCAAAGCTCTACACCTGGGGCAGAATAGCATCATGTATCAGTACAAACTGGGGATTGAGTAGATGGGTAGCAGCTGTGCAGAAAAGGTCCTATTGGTCTTAGCAGAGAAGTGAATCCGTACCTCATCTGAATGTAACTGTGCTTTGAGGAATAGGTTGGATGAGTTGATCTTCAGCAGTGACTTCCAACCTAAATTCTCCTGTGATTGTACTTAATATTTACAGTAAACTCTAGGACATATCTCAGCTAAGAGATGAAAAGTTCTCTCTGTGCAGTAAATAGATTGCATTCAATTGTCCATCCACGATTTTACTTAACCCTGAACAAAAGAGATAGAAAACCTATTGTTTTTAAGAGTGCTTTTTGGGCCCTCAGCTTTACCATATTGAAGGCTAAACCTGTCCGTGAATTCCTGAGTTTTCCTAAGAGCAGTTAGAATAGATGGATATCTGTCCAGCTTTCTAATTCTAACATTGTTTGTCCCCATATACTCTGGGGAAAGGTGCAGAAGTCCAGCAGTACATGGATGTGGCATAACTTGTCTCTACTGAAGGTCTCATTCCAATCTCTAATAAGAAGCAACTGATTTAGTACCTCAAACATGTGGAGTGAATTTTATCCCATCTGAAAAATAAAAGCATAAACATCGTAAAAAGGAAAGAAGCAGCAGCACATAATATTACTCCCCACTCCCCCTATAATCCACAACATACTTGTTTCTGCAGTGTTCTGCATATTGACAGTGATTAAGGGGTTTCCACAATTAGTATGCACATTCTTAATTAATAATCCATATAACTGATGTGATTTGCTATTTTTAAAATGTTCCGAAGATCTTTTGCTTGAATCTCCCTATTTCATTCCATTTAAACATGGAACTTTGTTTCCACACTGGAGGTAGCTAGTCATTAAGATATAACCTTTTTTTTTTTTTTTTTTTTTTTTCTTGATTCTTCTCCAGAATCAATGCAAATATTTTGTAAATCTCATAAATAAGGCTCAATGTCAAAATTTAATCTATTTTATTTATTTTCTGGAAGGATTTATTGATCTTTTGTGGTGAAGGAACTATATTAATATCATGTAGCATTATGATGATGATCGAATTTTATGAATGGGTTATTTACTTTTGGCTTGGCCAGATTTTTCCCTCCTAACCCCAAAACCAGATATTTTTTGGACTGTAGGTAATAGAAGAATATAGCTCTTGGGTTTTTATGTTAGTTTGTTGGGTTTTTTTTTTTAAGTTGGCCTGTCAAACAAACTTTTTACTTTCCGTGGTTTATAGTAAAGAAAGTTGAATGGAAGCCTTCTCCAGCACTATTAACAAAATAGTCAGTTGTAGGTAGTCATGGAGCTGTGCTTCATTTACTTCTGATCTGGCAATACTGACACATTGTGAGGAAGTTAATCAGCCTTTAAATACTTTGTAAGGATGGGATTTGAGAAGGCCTGACTTTCCTTGGAAGTTTATCTTCAGATTGGCTGACTTTATGTATTTTAGGAGATTTAGGTTTTTACTGAAGATTTTCCAATGACTAAGCACAGAGAAGGATTTCTCTTTTATGTGTGTAGGTTCTTTTATGTCCAGTAAGGGATGAATTTGCACTTCCATCTCCCTGAGTAGAGACCTTGATGCTCTTTCTCTCTTATTTACCCTGCTACCAGTTTCCTTGAAGTATGGGAGAACATAATATTCTCTCTCTTAAATTTGGGCAAGGAATTTAAAAAGACTGGATTCAGATATAAAAATATACCACATGTGTAAGTAAATATTCTCTTCCATAAGAAACCAAACCAAAATCACAAAAATTCTCTAGTTCTTTTCAACAGAGAAAACATTAATTGTGAACTAATGCAAAGCTATATCCTGAAGACTCTGAAAAATGTGAACTTGAGTTATCTCAGAGGGATACTAACTGATATATAATCACAGTGAGTTCAGTGTTTGGATGTCATGGTTGCTTATTCCAGCAGAAAAATCCAGATGTTCAGGGACTATAGCAGAACCTGGCGGTCTCACCATGACTTACATTGTCCCTATGCTAATTTTGAGTTGTGCGTGTTCTTGAACTTAAGCCTGTCTGGGTCATTGCTAGGTTAAAAATCAATTTTCAATTTGCTCTATGTACTTAGGTGTAACCATGTGTGTGTTTAATGTTCTTAAACTGCATTTCTGTGGAGTATATATGAATGTTAGGCATATCTTACTGGGCTTGAACAGGCATTACATTACTTGGATTAACAGTACTATCTGCAAGAAAGCGTCTTCACTCACTTCTGTCTTTGATAAGCATAAAGTCGCCGTAATTCATTATCTGCACGCTAATACACCCACAAATACTTCTGTTTTGGAGCTGGTATGACATCACAGATAGAGAAGTTCACACAAGTTTTACATATCCTGGAAAGATGCACTCATGTAGTCATTTCTGTTTATCCCAATGTCTCTTTTATACATCAATTGTACAGAAGATTTTTTTACAATGGGGGTGGTGAAGCACTGGACCGGGTTGCCCAGAGAGGTGGTGGATGTCCCATCCCTGGAAACATTCAAGGCCAGGTTGGATGAGGCTCTGAGCAACCTGATCTAGTGGGGGATGTCCCTGCTCCTTGCAGGGAGGTTGGACTAGATGACCTCTAAAGGTCCCTTCCAACCCAAACTATTCTATGAATCTATGATTCTATGATATTGTATAAAAGGAATTGATAGAGCTGAGAAATCAGATCTTTCCTTCCATATGCTCATACTATTCATTGTATTCACAGAAATGCTGGAATTTGTGTGTAATTTCTTTCCATACCATCTGTTCTGCATTCAGTTCTGCCCTTCCATCTTCCATTGCTCTGTTTTGTGTTTGATTCAATGGTCTTGACTGTTCTTGCATCTTACTGACATGATGTCTGCCCTGCGCGTCTGTCGTTGGGGGATGTTGCCCTTGGGGCAGCAGAACTTAAGCATTTACTCTGGCCAGGACACCACATAGCATGTGTAAGAAATTGTCATTGTGCGATGTTCTCAGGATTCCATTTCAGTGATGATTTCTTACACATGCTGTTCAAAATAAACCATAGAAAATGACTACCTTCTTATTAGATCTGCCTGGAGATAAAACCAAAAGGAGGGGAGTTAAAATGTAAGTGTTCAAATCTAATCCTTCTCCTTTTATCTCCTCATCCATAGCAACACAATGTGACAGGATTCGAATTTGCAGTTCTTTTTTTATTCCAACACTTCCTATAAATATCCGACTGTGTCTAACTATAGTTTCTCTTAGTTATGGAGAAACAATTCTGCGTAGTCAGTAAGAGACAAAAGTGTAGATTAAGTAATGTTTGTGTGATTAGCTGTTGTGTTAAATGTCTAATTGACTCCCAGGGAACTTATGTATTTATCTCTGTAGTACCAGAAAGAGTTTTTCTACGGCTACACTTGTTACAATAACTTAGAATAAAGACACAAAGTCTGCTTAAGACTGACATTGGCACACATGGAGTATGTGGCAGGCTTCTGAGATAGCTTTCTGTGTGTGCAAAGTGGAAGGAAGAAATCACTTTTCATTGCCAGTGCACTCAAAATCAAACAAGCTTGGATTTTAAGGCAGCCTAAAGCAGCTAAAAAGCCATTTGTCACTTTCTCTCAGTGGGTCTTGGGTATCTAACTACTTTAGGCTGCTTTATAATCCTCAGTGACAGCATGGATATCCTTGCACCTGGCTATGTTTCTGCTGTTAATTAAAAAAAAAAAAAAAATTGTAGAAAAGGAGCAAACCCCAAACAAATGTACAGGTTACGTAATATCAACTGCACCAGACTGCCCAGCAGCAGGCCAATTTGACACATTTCTTGCTCTGAAGGGACAGGAAGAAGTCATTCTTTTCAATGGGCAGTTGCTTTCAGCGTTCAAAGTGAGTGACATCCTTTTGGATAGTGCTGCTGTCTCCTGGTATAGCCCTGTGGTCCTGCAGGAGCTGTGTCATCATCTCCTCTCATAGTGTAGTCTGAGATGAAATTTAGTGGCGAAGGCATGACCATAACACTCCGTTATGGAGAGGGAAGGAAAAAGAGAGTCCTCACAGACCTCTTTGAGAACAGGATTTACACTCAGACTGGTAACAACAGAGAAGCAAAATACAAATCCTCAGAAGTTAATTTGATGCATATAGCCTTGATCAGAAGTTTTTGTGCTATTCATTTGGTATGTTAAGGAGACTAGGAAAGTTAAGTGCTTGGGTTTCTGATTTTGTCTTGGGAGCAAGGAATCCTTGGGTGAATCTCCTCTGTCTGTCTCTGACAGTCCAGATGCAGTATACCCTGGAGAGAGTCAACATCTGTGAAACTTTCTTGGGAGACAGAGAAAAAGGAAGGAGAGAAAAAGAAGGGGCATCCTTTGTTTACTGTTGTTGTTTTTAAAGGGATCTGTAGACACTTTGGGATATTTTGGAGGCCAGGAGGAGGAATTGGTGCTTAACTCCTTGTATATCCTGGCTGCTTTGTCTAGCTTTCATTTTGAGACTAACAAGTGTGACTTGGATGACTTAAGAGGAATATCGCAGCAACTTCTCCTACTCCAGGGTAATAATGACTATGATTCTTATACTCCCGTGCCCTTTCCTTTTCTTTGTATCAGTTACATAAAGCAAGAAAGCTCCTAATACTTATTCATGCTGCTTCAGCCTCCCTAATCCAGTTCTTACCAACAAAAAAGCCTTTTGCTTTTTAAAGCAAATCCTCAGTTCATTGATAGAATGTTAATTATTTAGCCAATTGTGTCACCAAGCTATTCTACAAGTGCTCAGTTGAGAGCTTCTTGTCCCCTCCTCTCAGACTTTCTCCTCTTTGCCCCAAGGTTTCTTAGTGAAATTCATCTGCATAGATACCTTACTGAAAGCAGCATGGCTCCTTTGACTGTCACCTCCACTCAGCAAAGAACACCCTTAACCTTGATGTTTATGGTTCTGTGGCTTATGCTAAAATCTGTTTTCCTGAACAAAGCATTTAGGTCACATCCATGAAATTGTCCAGTCCAACAGACCTATTAGAGTAGGAAGAATCTGCAAAGTCTAATTTGGGGAACAGCTTTGTTTATTTTCAGTTTTTCTCTCCCTTACACAAATATATTTGAAAATTAGGTCTAGTAAATTGAAGAAAACTGTCCAAATGCCCAAATAGTAAACAATTTTTTTTATTCAATGCCGTGTGGATCTAGGATCATATAGATGGTCTCTGTTAAGCTCCATATGTTCCAGACATTAGAAGAGGATAAGAGTGAGAAACTTACTTTACATGGCTTTCCAAAGTGCTTTAGAGAGCAGTAAGAATATGGGTAGTACAATAAACATGGCATCTGCGGAGTAGTTAGCAATAGTTTATGCTCAGGCTTTAGATGTTACAGATGAGATTTGTATGTGTGCAGAGAGAAGAGGCAAGGAAACTGTCATTTATCCTTGTAATATTTGTGATTACCTCCCGTGCAGAAGAAGACAGAGTAACCAGTAACCTTAAAGGGAGAAATCACATTTCTACTTATTTGGACGTTGCTGAAAATTCTGTATGTTTTTCTGTATGTATTTCTCTATTTTTTCTGTATGTATTCTGTATGTTTGGTTTTGGAGCAAAATCTCCAAAGAAAAGGATGGTGTGTGCACAGTGCAGAAGGTCTCATTCTTGTGCTCAGAGGGCCTTTAAAATAAGTGAGCTAACATTTGCTCACCTGAAAAGAGTAGCTGACTAAAGAGCAATTTGAAAATATTTGTTTCTCTGTGAAAGACATCATAAAATTATCATGAAATAAGCCTGTCTCACACATGCTAATCTGTAGTTCAATTATTCTAAAAATCCAATATTTCTGCTATTAGTGCACCAGAAAGAAAAATATGCTAGAATGGTGTAGCAGAACAATAGGGTTTTGGTGAGATTGCTTTTCAGACCATTGCTTCATTCTCTTAGTTTGCAGAACTCTTGCTTTAATTAAACAATTTGTGAAACAACAGATGCTCTTCTGCAAGGACCTATCAAAAGATGTAATCTCTTATCTCATGCATTTTGATGCAGAACCAATTTATACAGAAGAATAATTTGGAAAGATAACTTATTTGATACTACTTTTGCAGGAGAATCACCAGTAAAGCTAGCATTTCAGAGCTTTCAAATGCTATTAACTCCTCAACTCAAATTAGATTTCTTAGCAGCAGTCAAAATTGCAGTATCTTCAGAAGCAAAACATTGGCAACTGCTAAACAAAGCCTACAATAAGAAAAATGGTGGTATTTTCACAAAATACTCTAACAATAATCATTATTATCATTCTCAGAGACCACCTCTTGTGGAAAAAGTGTCGTCATTGTAATACTGTTAGCAATTTCATTGGGCAGATAAGAAGCTAGTTAGCTTGTAGAGACTGAACAGCCCTCTTGCATTAGATCCATACAGTTCTGGTCTTCAGGAAAAAAATGCAATTATGTTTAACAATTGTGATAAATAACACAACTGTGACCTGAACTCATATTTCTTGCCTACAATAACCATTCACATGCAACATCAGGTTGGGCAGTCATGCATAAATTCTGAGTCAAGTCATTTCCCTTCAGCCAGCAGGCCTGGTGCTGAACATGATTCATCCCTGCTATCTGGACTCATCAGCATGTGTAATTCACCTGCTGTTGGGATTAGGGTGTTATTTATACTCTGTACTGTGGCAACAAATAGGAAAAAAAAAAAAACATTTTAGGTTTGGGTTTCTCATGTATTAGGTGATATGCAGCCATACGATAAAGCAGCTAATCTTTTTCCCAAATGAATTTGCAGTTTAAATGCCAGACAGGGCAGTAGATAAGGCAGGAAAAAAAAGAATGGCAACAAGAAAGTGTCACATATAGCTTTTTAGTCCTTTCATAAAGATAAATAAAGACCTTTAGTTTCCAGGGCTCTCCATCTGTCATCTTTTGCCACTGTATGCATTGATGTATAATAGATAATATTTTTAAAAATTCATGGAT
>JAAGAY010136910.1:0-27664 GCA_011801015.1 Ardeotis arabs | reverse complement strand
CAGCACTCCCAAGTCCTTCTCCTCAGGGCTGCTCTCCATCCATTCTCCGCCCAGCCTGGATTTGTGCCTGGGATTGCCACGACCCAGGTGCAGGACCTTGCACTTGGCCTGGCTGAACTCCATGAGGTTGGCACGGGCCCACCTCTGCAGCCTGTCCAGGTCCCTCTGGATGGCATCCCTCCCCTCCAGCGTGTCGACGGAACCACACAGCTTGGTGTCATCATCGAACTTGCTGAGGGTGCACTCTATCCCACTGTCCATGTCGCCAACAAAGATGTTGAACAGGGCCGGGCCCAACACGGACCCCTGAGGGACGCCACTCATGACAGGTCTCCACTTGGACATTGAGCCATTGACCACCACTCTCTGAGTGTGGCCATCCAGCCAACTCCTTATCCACCGAGTGGTCCATCCATCAAACTCTAGTTTAGAGAGAAGGATGTCGTGCGGGACAGTGTCAAAAGCTTTGCACAAGTCCAGGTAGATGACATCCGTTGCTCGTCCCTTGTCCACTGATGCTGTCACCCCGTCATAGAAGGCCACCAAATTGGTCAGGCATGATATGCCCTTGGTGAAACCATGTTGGCTGTCACCAACCACCTCCGCAGGCAGATATTTCAGATCTTATATTAATCATTTCTGAAACAAAGTGAAACAAAAGTAAGACTCTAAATTAATTCATCCCTTAAAACTTCTAGTGTCAAAATGACCTGTGGACTGGAAGAGGTTAAAAAAAAAGAGAGAACATACATTCAAACAAGATTTATCTAAACCTGCTATCACTTTTGTCAAGAGAAGCTTAAATGAAAAAAAAAACAAAACAAAACAAAAAAAAGATGCTCAACTCCCTCAACTCTAAATAATATGCTTTGAGTGTTTTATTCTGAAAGGAGGAAAATTTTTCTAGGGCCGATTTTTTTTCTGAACAGTGGAATAATGTACCTTCTGAGTTAACTTTGGAAAACGCTGTATAATTCATCACAGATGTCATGATCGTAATGATGGACTTGTATTCCTTGTTGATTATATTATTAATAGGATTTTCAGCTATTTGGTTAGATAAAATATTTTGGTGTACGTGATTTATTTTTCCTTTACTTTTGCATTATGCTTTATGGATCACAGACTCCTGCAACTTTTGTGCTATATGGTTTCTTATAATCAATCAAAAAAGAACCCATTTCCTTTATTTCCCCACCAACAGTAAAATCCTTTTTATGTATTACACCAAATTTCCAGAAGCAACTCGAATAGAGTCTTTAGGTAAGTTAAGAAAACCAATGTTTCCAAATCTTTGCATGCTTGATGGACTCACTCAGCAGGAAATACAGTGATCATCAAAAGCATGAAAAGCATAACTTATACTTGTGATTTTATTAAACAGAATGATAAAATACATGGAGTTATTTTGCTTGTTATGTGTGCTTGTTGCATTGTTTCTAACTACAGCCAAGATCTATTTTACAGATTATGTAATATGAAAGTTCAATAATTAAACTAATTCAAATTAAACAGGATAATATGTATTAGGGGAAGAAAAGTCTACATATATGTGTAAAATATTATAAAAGTACCTTTACAAGAAACAATTCACTTGTAGCAAAGTTGCCCATTTTTTACACTGGATATAAAGGAAAATGTACAAAACAATGGATGTAACTAAATAAATATATAGACTACTTATCTCACTCAGGAAGAATAACTTGTACACTGTAGGTTATATTTCTTCTTTGTGGGAGGAGTGCAGACAAGCATCCCCATGTATTGTAGCTCACTTTCACACAAGTGTGAGAACATAGTGGATTTCTTCTTACCTGAAAACTCCAGCTCTGGGGATATAGGGAAGTATAGGCAACTGAAGGAAGAATTAATATCTCAGCTTTAGACATCTAAAAATCTTTGGTCTCTAGTCTATACATCCATTATCAGTTTGTCCTGCTAGAGGCCGTGCAAGGACAGAAGCAGCTTCTGAGGATGGTTCTTCTCTCCTATTCTAAGATGAGTTGACTTCATTTGACCCCACCTACGACAATGCCTGGGTGTCTCCCTACTAACCGTTGTGAGATCCTACTTCTAACATCTACAAATCCCGTGTGTATAAAATGCCACTATAGTAGATGAACCTTGCTTAAGGAAGCTGAACCTTCCTTATGAAAGGAGCTCTCCTAAATTAACTTCCAATCCAATCAATCAACAACCTAGACTCTGTATAAACAGTTGTCAGACTGCAAGATTTTAAATTTTCCCTGTCCTGCCATGGGAAAATGTCAAGAAACCCATCCACCATGTGATCAGCTGATAAGGACATAAATCCTGCAGCCCCAGAAAAAAAAAAATCCAGCAGTAATGCAAGATATTCAGCAAGGTCCTATTGTGTTAGTCAGAGTCAAAAACATCTTACATAGAATATACTTAGGCTGCTACGGCTTCATTATCCTTTATGCTTTAGTTTATGAAGTCTGCACTACATGTTTCATTATTCCAGATAAAGTCATTACATGGCAAATCTCAAAATGAAACTGTCTATATAAACACAAGTATTTTATTAAATATTCATTAATGTATCCATATATAGCCATATATATATGCACATACTTTTATAGATACATGCACACATATATGTATAGTGTGGTGTATTTACAGGTGAATATTTTTATATGTCTTTTTCTACATAAATCCCTGTGCATCGGACGTACGCATATGATTAAGTACTCTCTGCAGATCCTTCTTTTCCACGGGTAAAAGAATAACTCATACCTAAAGAGGTTTTTTTTCTTATTCTGTCTAAATTTTAGGTAAGAAATTGTTTCCTTTTCCTTGCAATTGTCTGTAAAGCCCTTCTTCCTGAATTACTCTTGTTTTCATGCAATAATAATGTTAATAACTTGTTAAAGAAGAAAACTATACATAAAATGATTCTTTTCTTGTGATTATTGCTGACAATTACACAATTACCTTTCAGAGAAAATTTTTCAAATAACTTTTAATGGTAGTTTTCTTTTTCCTTAAAGCTTCACCTGACTTTTGCTTCCAAACTTATTCTGTTATCTAACTAAACACACCACTGAAAAAAGAAATGTTTTGCTAATTCCAAAGTGCACATTTTTTTGGTGACATTTTACTGACAGGAACTGAACAGGAGGACCATCCTGTAACTACCATCCTTTATTCAGCCCCCTAACTTTAACTTGCAGCTACTCAGGAATAAGCTGCCAAACTAAGAGCAGACAGTTTGGGCTGTATGAAAGGGGAGGGTTGAGGGTTGCCAAGAATGGAGCCTGTCTACATTGATGCAGAGAGCAGGAGACTTTTGCTATACAATGGATTTGTGATGCAGCTTCCAGGAAAGTAGGCAGTGGCAAAAGACTGTGAAGGCTGCCAGAGGCATTTCGACACAGCCTGTTTGTGAATCAGCTGTCTTGCATAGTTGCTTCTGTGAAAGTGGACCGAGTAATCTCCAGTCCAAGTCTATACATACCCTTGAATGACAAAATAAATGATAATGCTGTCCCCTATGCATGTCTGAATACCCTGCGATCTGACTCCCTCACAAAGGAGTGTGGCAATTATAATTCTGTGCCCTAGATGGATTAAAACAGAACTGTTTATTTATTTATTTTGGGGAACAAATCCTTTTCAAGCAGCTGTAGGCTAAACACTAAGATAAATCACAGGCAGAGGCAGTTGTTTAGAGTAACATCTGCATTAGCATATGTTGGAAGGGCTTAAAAAAAAGAATTTATTTCAGCATTTCATTTAGACTAATAATGCCAGCAAAGGGACATTATTAAATAGAGCGAATATGGATTTTGAAGACTAAGAGTTCAAGAGAGCTATCAGACTGAGAATCTAAATATATTTAGGTCAAGGTTGGATTATAAATTCAGAAACAACTTCTTAATAGAGTATTTCCCCGTTGATTCCTTTCCTTCTGACTCCTACTGAGTCTGCATCTGTTCCTTCTCTAAGTAGATAGAACATGGAATAGATGCAAATATGATGCAGTTTGTTGATTAAATTCTTGGCTGTGTTTATCAGTTGGAAGCCTCATCATCAGGCAGTCAATTTAATCAAACAATAATCTTCAGTCAATGGTGATCTTTTATAAAAAATGTATCCATGGTGCCTGCTGTGTCCTGTATTTATTGAAGATGTATTTCTCCACGGGTTTTAACACAATTGACTAAAAATGATAATCAAGAGGATTGTTTGTAATAACAAGCAGTACCACATGTAACTTTTTTCTCCTGTCCCAAGACAATTTATCTTTCTTGGGAACAGTTAACATCCCTCTGGAATGGGCCAGAATATTATTCATTACATTTCTGACATTCTCCATGGCTGTGTAAAAGCGTGAACAAATCAGCTCTTTTGCCAGTTCAGTGTTTGATTCTGAGTATTGAGGTTTGTTAGCTGAGACAACCTAAATCTCTTGGTTTAGACTCTTTGCTACAACCATGATTAAATGGGGGAAGGGCATGGGAGATTTCTGCCATTCCCTTTCCACTAAGAACTTCTCTAATCTTAGATAACATAGTATTTTAGCCTTCATAAAAGTGTAGGCAATTTTATGTTAAAAAAAGAGTAAAAAATTAGAGCTGTTGGTATACTCAGATTAGAGGTAAGCAAATGGATTTCCATAGTAGTAACGATAAAATCTAGGAATGAGAAGGAGTGTGAATTATACAACAGGTGCATCCTTTTTCTCAGGCACTTTTGGTTTTATTGTTATTTTGAGGGCTCCCATGCTCTGGAAGGCCCTTCACCTTCTCCCCAGAAGCCACTACCCATAGTGAAAGACTAGCTGATTTTCAGTTTCCTGGGATTGAACATGCCAAACCCAAATTTTCAACTATCTCGCTTTGCCCCATCAGGCAGGGCATAGGGCTGACTAGTACTTTCTTGAAAACCCATCAGCAATGAGACTCATTCAATCTTTCCTGCAGGTCAGATTTTCTAGACTTCTCTGGAGTCTCTCCAATACTTTCAGAAGATCCTTGAAGGGCTGCCAAAAACCAGAGAAATACTCAGCTTGGGTCTTGTCAGCACAGAGCAGAGCAGAAAGATCATTTGTCTGTATAATATCTGCACTTTTCACAGCAGCATGACAGTGGTGATTCGTGTTGTTCTTGTGATGGACTGTAACCAGTGGTGTTTTTCTAAAGCCTGGCATCAGCATAGTTCAACTTGTAGACCTGATTTTTTTCCAGTGTAACTGATTATACATGCCTGAGTGCAGAGCAATGTATTCTCTGTACTGAATTATATCTTTTTCACACCAATTTGCAAAGATCATGTTAAACTCCTTGTACATATTCCTGGCAGTCCTCCCAACCTTGGTATGATCTCCAGATTTAATAACAACATTATGTATCAGCCAGATCTTAATAAATCTTTAAAGTAAAGTTGGACCAGGACAAGTCCTGAAGAAATCAGTTTGGTATGCCCTTCAAGATGACAGTGAAAACATGTTCCCTGAAAATGCTTTTTCTCTATCCACAAGGCTTCTTGTACTGTGACAGAATAAATCTGATGTGTTCAACCTTTGCTTTTAGTGTACTCAGGCCCTCAGAAAGCTGCAACTAGGCACCAAGTTTCACTAGGCTGTCCACTAAGATACCTGAGTTAGTTGAGATTTTCAGTAACATTCATGTCAGAATATAATTTTCCAGTCATTTAAAACTGGGGCTTTTTAAACTATACTACAATATTTAATTCCAAAAAACACAGAAAAATATTGGTTTTAAAAGTTGCTTTACAGAAGAGGAAATAAATGTAATTTCACTTTTTCTCAATAACCGTAAAAAAGTTTATATTCACCTACTGCCTTTCTTCCTTTTACATCTATGCAAGTGATACTTATAATGGGTACTATCATTGTGCTAATACCATCAGACAGCAGATCTACAGAGACTATAGGTCCTAAATAAGACATGGACTGCATTGTAAGAAGTGTAAAAAAGTGCACAGTTGTAAACCTATTACAAAACTCTTGACAAAAGGCGTTCAGGGAAAATTGCTGCGAATGTACTTCATCAAGTTCCAAATGGTATTTGAAACTGCATATTATATAAGCAGGATTTTTTAAGCCATAAAACCTTGCATGCCTAACACTGTGTTCACTCATTTTATACACATGCTCAACTAGAAATATTAGTGTCCTGATTAAATGCATCATCTGTTCTTTTCCTAGCTATAGAAATATGTCTTTGCAAAACTCAAAGACAGACTAGAAATAAACCAGAAGACTAGATGTTTACTAGAGGTAAGGAAAACAAGTATATCTGAAGTAGAAGGATGCATGCTTAAAAGTTAGGAATTTTGAAAACCATTATTTAGTTTAAAATTTTCTTCATTTACCAGAGCTGTTTTTAGGGCCATGGAAGTGTAGAATAAATGAAGAATCACTTACATAAAATTAAAAACTGAAGTTCTATTTTCATACTGAGGAGTTAAATGTGTAACATCAGTGAAGATAATAATAGAATCAGAAAATAATTTAGATTGCTTTGAATGTTATCCGGGTCAACCTGCTATTCAAGAGATGACAAACTAGGTTTCTTAGGGCATTCTTCAGTCAAGCTTTGAAAGTTTTCAAGGATGGAGATCCCACAACCTGTCTGGAAATCTGTTGCAGAGCCTAACCAAACTCACTATGAAGTTTATTTTCTTGTATCTAACCCCAGTTCACCTTATTGCAGCTTGTGTCAATTGCTTCCTATACTTTTGCTTGTGCATCTCCAAGAGAGTCTTGCTCTGTCTTCCCTATAACTACCCACTAGGTTGTTGAAGATAGTAATTGGATTTCCCCCTGCCTCCTGGAGCGTTTTCCCAGCTTCTCTTTCTGCATTGTGCAGCTTCTCCCCCTACACCATTTCAATCTGCTGTTTCAAAGGACTTTTGTCGTTGTTCTTGATCCCAATGAAATGAAAGGGAGATAGCAAAGCTGTGCTTTTGCTGAGTCATGGTCATAAAACAGAGAACCATTTGAAGATAAACTTAATGAGCCATTAAAGAATATTCTGGATGGGGTTTTCTAGTTTTCTTGTGTCTAACAGCTAACACAGGTAGCTGTGTTAGGCTTTGCGACTCAGTAACAGGAGCTGGTGTCTTAATGCCTAGCTCCATATTCCTGCTTTGCAGACTTGGGAAAGGCGCAGTCTCCAGTGTGCTAAGAGCTAAATCTGTTCCTAGCTCAGTATGATGTACGGAAAGGATTGCTGACCTAATAAGTTGGGGTTTTTTTCCTTGAAAATTAAACTATACTGCATAGTCTTGACTGTATTTCAGCAACCTGTAGGACTATTGACACCTATTTAAAAAGATCTCAAGATTACCTCTAGAATAGATTTTTAAAATTCTTCAGGTGTTTAGAGATGCATATTTAATTTTCTAGGCCTTACCAAGCTGCCTACAGTCTTTGGAGAATATAAAATCCTAGTATACACTTAGTAGCTGATTATTTAGGCAATTACTTGCTTTGGTGGAAGGTGGCCTTTATTCTATTTGTACTGCTTAATTAAAAGAAGTACACGAAGTATCAGATCTAAATAGCACCACAATAGTTTATATCCAATAAAATATTTTTTCTTTTACTTTTTAAAAAATACTTTAATATGTCCTTTTTTTTTGGTGCTGACAGTATTGATGACAAAAACAGTTTCAGGGTTTTACATCAAAAGGAAATTAATTTTTCTAAACCAAGGATGACTTTATATTAGGTGTATATCCAATTGATGAAAGAAGATTTGTTTAATGGCTGCTGTTTGGCATTACTGCTTGAAAAAGAAGGAATTATCAGAAATATTTTCTTTACAAGTTATCTGTTAGTAGTCACAGTTCTCTTCCTGTTGATCTGGTGAGTATCTCTCTCTTCCGCAGAGCTGGAAAACCTGCAGTTCACACATGTGATCTTATTTCACTAATTGAGTGACCCTTTTTCCTCTCAGATGACAACTTCTGGCCTCAAGTAAACAATGTGCTGTTTGGTCAAAGCCTTTCTCACATTTCTATTGAATGGTCTGTAGATGTTTGATTCTCATTACAGTCTGGTAATGTATAACAAGTACACAACAGAAAATTCTTCAGAAAGCCAGTGTTGGACTGCTACATTCTGTGACTAGTAGTAATAAAATGCATGTGCATACATGTTCTTTCCTTTTTTTTTTTCTTTGTTTGTATACATATTAGAGAATTATAAAGGACTTCCTCTGAATGTTCAAAAATAATATTGATATCAAATTCAATTCCCTTTCAGTCTGAGCTCTAGGAACAGCTCCTGGCTGGTTTGGTATACCTGTAAAGTGCTATTGCATTGCATGAAAGAGTTATCTGGTGTCCTGAGAGCTTTTGTTTATTTGTTTCCTTTTTTTTCTCTTAATTTTTTTTTCCTCATTTGGGAATATATTAATTTTTATATTGGAAAGAAAAATAAATGTCTGCTTATGCTGAGCTTGAGAGAAGTGAGATAAATGAGGGCTTTCTTCAGATCTTCTGAATTTATCTCTTAGACTCAATATTATCTGACCATATCCTGACACTAGCACTTGCAAATAAGGCAACTCAGAATCAATTTCATCTCCCTTTGTCCTGGAGCAGGGTTTTGAACACTGATATCTTATGTAACAATGCATTCTTCTGGCTATAATACTCTCTCCCTTGCATTTTGAGTGCAAAGGAGAAATTCCTTCCTTCCAATTTTTCATCTTGAAACTGTTTCATTTTGAATTGCAAATGCCCTGACAAGAAAAATTTTAACTCAAGTGTCCCAGTTTAGTGTCCACTAGGCTGCAAAATCATTCTCCTACATGGCCTGGCATATTCAGTGCCAACTATCCCATTCACTTCTGCTGAAAGATTTGTTTCTGAAACTACAGTAGTGAAGCTATAATGCCTCTCATTTATGAGTTCATGTCACATAGCTCCAGCTTAGCATTGGGGATTAGAAAGCAACAGGAAGCCTTTAGAAAGTTTTCCCAATAAAACTGTAATTATTTAAATTTTATTATTTAGAAGATATTGGATCATTCCTCATTGCTGAACTCAGCACTCTACTGCAATAGTATTATTAAAAGTTCTAATTTTGTTGGAGAAGTAGTTGATTGACAACGGTAACAACAATGTGAGTTACTATCAATTATGAAAAAAATGGTTTAGGTTAGCCTATGTATAAATTCAATCAGAACCTTCCATACTTCATCAGATTTTTATGTATGGTCTAATCTTGCGCTAGATCAAAAGTGCAAGTTCATCCCAATGAAACTAAATTATGAGCCAGCTCAGTCCTGGATTTTGATATGGATCATATTCTAACACTTTATAATTACTTTATTGTATTCAAAATAAGTAGTTGCCAGAGCAAAGAAGCTATTCTGAGAAACTAAACAAAGCAATAAGATATGTTAGGCAAATGTCATTGTTTGAGGCTTGTACTTCTTTCTTAATTTCCATTTCTGCAAAGTGAAAAATGCCATTAAATTTAATTTAAAGTATGGAGGTATGACAGACTACTACATGTCTTTTTAACAACATATAAGGAGCTTACTGCTGTGTGAATTCAAGATTTTTGCTTTCCTTTCAATTTATTGTGTTATATACCTTCAGGTTTGATAGCCTGAGCTGGTAGTCTTGCAGCTTTTTTATGTCACTTGGTGATATTTTGGGATGTTTTTAAATAACAAATTTTGTCACAAAAAAAAAAATCACACTAACGTAATCTTGTCCTCTAAATATATAATTATATTTCCTCCATAGATTGTTCTCCCTGGTCCATTATAAAAACATAATTAAGTGATTCAATCCATATATGTAATTTATGATCTATTCTTTTTTGTTTGTTGTGGACATTGCTAACACAAGGTTTCCATATTTACGACTCAGGAAAACTGAAAAGTCCATTTGCAGTATTACCATTAAGAAGAAAGAAAAACAAACAAAAAGTTATAAAAGTAAAATATTCAATTCCCATAATTTTGTTTCTAACTCATAGAAGAAATATTATGAAGGGAACTGAGAAAACAGCATGCCATTGCATGTTATGCATATTTTAACCTGAGAGCAAACACAAGGATATTAGAACTGGCAATACTTTTATCTAAAACCAGATTTCAGACAAATAATGTTTTGTTGTTTTTGTACTTTCTCTACTTCTTGAATCAACCACTACTTTAGAAGACTTAGACTCTTGAAGTAAGCTATCCAGATAAGCAGATGAAGAAGACAATGACTAAGTATCAAAATACTGTTATGAAAACTTTACTCCTGTTTTATGGTTATTGTTGTCTGTAATAATTTTTCATTCTTTTTCCATTTCTTCTGGCCTGATATGTTGAAATATTTCTTTTTTTTAAAATTTAAGATAACAACAGAGAGAGAAACTGATATAAATATAGAATTTAAGCGTCTTTGCACAAGTTTTTGCACAAGTCTATCTGAACAGATGAACTAACTATAATATTTTAATTTCGTTTAGTTAGCTGTTAACAATATAAAGGAGTGTGACAGATAAAGATTAATTTGCAACAAACCAAATGTTATGCTGTAAAACATCTCAACATAACAATAAACACCCACTTCCTCCAAAAAATAGAGAAGATACCATTACGTTTTACTTTCCTGAACAAGTGAAAGAAACTTTCATCTTATTGGGGGTTCTGAGAATCAGTTGAGCTCTGACATTACATTTTAGAACACTCTTAGAAGTTCTGCTAAAGTTCTGTTATAACACTATGTCTTTCATATTGGTATGCATCTGCTTCTATGTCTTATGTACTTCAAGGAAGATAATTTCCATGAAATCTTCTTGTGCTTAAATGCAACAAATCTTTCCATTGTCAAACCACAGTAAAACTCTGTAAAGTGTTGCTACAGTTTATTGAATTAGAATGTTCTAAACGAACATCCTCTGGAGCTTGTATGGGTTGGCAATAGACTTACTGAATAGACAGTTGACTAGCCGACAAGGAAGAAGTTGGAGGAAAAAACATAAGCTCCAAATGTATAAATCTTTCAGCTACCCCCAAAAGATAGATGTATGCCAGGAAATCAGGACAGTCTGGGAATAAGCATACTGTTCATGTTGCTTAAAGGAATCCACAAACATGTATTGATTTATCTGAAAATGAGTTTCATTGCTTCTTATGAATTCTCATCAAGGTTGTTAATAACTTTCTCACCATGGTAGCCTATTTTCTTATTGTCGTAAAGTTGGTTAATTGCTAAATGTCCACCCAGATGCTCACTCATTCTCCTGCCTCAGCAGGATAGGGGAAGGGAAATGGGAATAAATCCAAGAATGAGGAAACTAGAGGGTTGAGATAAAAACAAAGACATTACTCACCAGTTACAATCAAGGGCAGAGCAGAATTGACTTGGAGAATATGGATTTAATTTATTGTCAGTTAAAATAGATTAATATATTGAGAAACAACGACAAACATTAAAACATTACCTTTCCTCCCTCTTCTCCAGGTTACACCTCAGTCCTTCACTTCAGACATATCTACCGAGCCCCAGAAGTGTAGGGAGGGCTGGTGTGGGGAGAGGGCTCATCTGTGTGCTGCAGTGGGTCTGCTTTCAAGCCAGCTGGAACGTACTAGTCCGTAGTGGGCCCAGCCCTGTTCAACATCTTAGCAACATGGATAATGGGACAGAGTGCATGCTCAGCAAGTTCTCCGATGACACCAAGCTGTGTGGTGCCATTGACACGCTGGAGGGGAGGGATGCCATCCAGAGGGACCTTGACAAGCTAGAGAGGTGGTTCTGTGCAGATCTCATGAAATTCAACACGGCCAAGTGCAAGGTCCTGCACATGGGTTGGGATAATCCCCAGCACAACTACAGGCTGGGTGGAGAATGGATTGACAGCAGCCCTGAGAAGGACTTGGGCCTGCTAGTGGATGACAAGCTCAACATGAGACGACAATGCATGCTTACAGCCCAGAAAACCAACTGCATCCTGGGCTGCATCGAAAGAAGCATGGCCAGCAGGTCGAGGGAGGTGATACTGCCCCTCTACTCCACTCTCATGAGACCCCACCTGGAGAACTGCATCCAGTTCTGGAGCCCCTAACATAAGAAGGACATGGACCAGTTGGAGAGGGTCCAGAGGAGGGCCACGAAGATGATAAGAGAGCCGGAGCACCCTGTTCCTATGAGGACAGGCTGAGAGAGTTGGGGCTGTTCAGCCTAGAGAAGAGAAGGCTGCGGGGAGACCTTATAGTGGCCTTCCAGTACCTAAAGGGGCCTACAGGAAAGACAGCGAGAAACTCTTCAGTAGGGCCTGTTGTGATAGGATGAGGGGTAATGGTTTTAAAATAGAGGGAGGTAGGTTCAGACTAGATATTAGGAAAAAATTTTTTACAATAAGGGTGGTGGAACACAGAAACAGGTTGCCCAGAGAGGTGGTGGATGCCCCATCCCTGGAAACATTCAAGGCCAGGTTGGACGGGGCTCTGAGCAACCTGATCTGGTTGGAGATGTCCCTGCTCCTTGCAGCGGGGTTGGACTAGATGACCTTTGAAGGTCCCTTCCAACCCTAACTATTCTATGATTCTATGATTCTGCTGGATCCAGCATGGGGCAGCCCCTGGTCTCTTCTCACAGAGGTTATGCCTGCACCCCCATCCTGCTGCCAACACATTGACACGTGCACCAAATACACTAATTTATTCTTACTTTACACCATATTCTATTTTATACTATTTCACTTTTTTTTCCAGAAAATTTTTTGTTATAGTAAGTGCTATGACATCAACACAAAAGTAATTGTGAAGATGAGTGTTGTCTATTCCTGAAAAAGAATAATTTTAACACTTTGGAAGAAAAATACTTCTACTTATATCAATGTAATTGTTCATATAACGTACAAATATTTGCAAATATCAGAATAAATCCTTTATCAGTAATGTCAGTAACGTAGATTGTAAGTCCTGAAGACTAAAACCAGAACAGTTACACTAAAATGCAAGTAAATCTGCATTGCTACTGTGAGAAGTAAAAGCTTTGTGTGTATGTATACATTTACAGGCATGCACAAAAACAGTAAGTCAATTAAAAGGGGTTTTCCTTTAGTGATTTCACAAAGTGGTGTTTCAGAGTTTTAATAATATTTTGTTTTAAGCTTTGGATGGAAATTTAAGGATGAGCTTGTTTTTTTTCACACCAGTTCACCTGCCATCTCAAGGCACTGTCTACAAGCTTGGAACTAAAATGGTCTATTGAGTAATCTCCCTGGTTCTCTGATCTTATTTCAGTTCTTACGCTCAATGGATTTCATTCGATTTTAGGGTTGACTGCCAGTGCTCTATCATTTTAGCTGTTCAAGGGAATACCTAAAGAAAAACATTGAAAAGGTCATTTCCATAGTTTCCCAGTGATCATATTGTCCTGTGTGATAAAGTCTCAAACACTAAATCTGGACTTGCTAGTAACTGTTTTCCTTTGTCTCTGAGACAGACAATGAGATAGGACAATAATAATGATGTTAAATGGTTTTAAAAATGTCTTGAAAGTTTTTAATTGTCTATTTGATGGGATTTTTTAGAAAGCTGAAAGAAGGACACTTTGCAGTATCTCTAATTACAGTAGCAGACTCCTTGAAAAGGTCTGATGCTGTAGTGGTGGAGCATTTCAAATTGTCTTTGAGACAAGAGTTGCATAGCATTTAAAGTAACATGCAACAGTGTCGTAGTTCAGCCCCAATCGGGACCAGACTACCCAGTCTCTCTCTCACTCCCCCCACCCTCCAAGAGAACAGGGGGAGATGATATAAGAAAAACAGCTCGAGGTTTGAGATAGGGACAGGGAGAAAATCCTTAAAGTTACCGTTACGGGCAAAACAGACTCGACTTTGGGAAAACTATTCATTTATTACTAAAAACAGCAGGATAATGAGACAGAGAACAAGATAACCTCCCCCCACCCCTCCCTCTTCCCGAGCTTAACATTATCTCTACCACCTTCCCCCCTTGAGCGGCACAGAGGGGAAGAGGGAATGGGGGTTGCAGTCAGTTCATCACGCGTTGTTTTACGTCGCTGCTTCATAGTTGGGGGAAGAACTCCTCGCATTCCTCCCCTGCTCCAGCGTGGGGTCCCACCCATACACCACAGTCCTTCGTGAAACTGCTCTGGCGTGGGTCATCTCTTCCACGGAGTGCAGTCCCTCCAGAATGGCTGCCCCAGTGGGCCCTCCACGAGCCACAGCCTCCTTCAGGCATCCACCTCCCCCAGTGTGGGGTCCTTCACGGCTCCAGGTGGATCTCTGCTCCTCCGTGGACTTCCATGGGCTGCAGGGGGACAACCTGCTCCACCATGGTCATCACCACCGGCTGCAGGGGAATCTTGGCCAGGAGCCGCATTACTCCTCCGTCTCCTTCTTCACTGACCTTGGCGTCTGCAGCCACTCCTCTCACAAGAAAAGTTCTTCACAAAGGCTGGCAGACGCCTCTCAGAATCTCTTCACATCATCCATCTCATCTCCTTTCCACTTCTTGCAGCCGGGCTGGGCTGGGCCGAGTTGGGCCCAGTCGGCCCCCCGGCGAGTGGCCAGAGGGTGAGGCCTGCAAGGCCCACGAGGGCTGTGCCTCCCCCTCTGGGCCTCTGCTGCTGCTCAGCTTCTTCATATCTTCTCTTCTCTCTTTTTTTTTCTGTTTTCCCCTTCTTAAATACGTTATCGCAGAGGCGTTATCACGGAAGATTCTGCTACCAATTGGCTTGGCCTTGGCCACCAGTGGGTCTGCCCTAGGCCCAGCCGAGTCCACTGAACAAAGGGGAGCAACTTCTAGCAGTTTCCTACAGAAGCTTCCACCTTAGGCCGCCCCTCACTAAACAAAACCACAACAATGATCATTTAGCTTTTTAGATTTGGGGGCTTTTTTTGGTCAGAAGATACTGGCATTATAGAAGACTCCAAATGTGTTTACTGCATAAACAGAACTTCCTGACACGATTTCTGGCAGCACAGTGGTTATTTAATTAAAAATTTAGGGCTTCAGAATTGTGAAAATTGATGCTCAGTGCCAGAAGCAAGCCATCCAATTCTGGAAGAGAAATTCTAGACTCAGATATGCTCATAAACTTTTGGTTTATGCTATAAAACAGACAATAGGTAGAATTTAATGTCTGTAGCTTTCCCTCATACATATCTATCTCAAGGCTGTAGCTGTGCACTTAAATGAAACTTGAATTAAAATCTGATCTTTCTCCAGTAGTTTTCTGTCTAGCTTCTCCTTCTTAGGAACAAATTAAAATGTAATGACATAGGATTCAAGGAGGTCAGATACAATGACTTAGTGGTTCTTTTTTTTGCCTTAAGGTCTATAAATCTGGTAATCCATCTATCTATACTGAAAGTCATAACTGGCAGAAACTACTTTTTGAAAGTTCCAGGTCATTGATGCTATTTTTCCAAAGAAAGATAAACATTTTATGGTGAAAGATAAAGTGGAAAGGTGTAAAGATAATTATTGTCTTTTCTATTTTTTTTTGTCCCTTGAATATATGTGTAATGGATCTGTCTTGGGTGGAGTTAGCTTCCTCCTTAGCAGGCCACATGGTGCTGTGCATTTGTGACTGAGACAGAGAGAGTGTTGATAATACACCAATATTTTGACTGTTGCTGAACAGTGCTTGCATAGTATGAAGGTTTTCTCTTTTCCTCTCAAAGCAGGCTGGGGTTGGGAGTGGACACAGCTGAGACATCAAACTAACCAAAGGGATTTTCTATGCTATGTGATATCATGCTCATCAATAAAAGCTCATGAAAGGAGGAGGAAGAAGGGACACCTTTGGTTATGGTGTTTGTCTTCCCAAGCAACAGTTACACATGCTGAAGTGCTGGTTCCTGTGAAGTAGCTGGACATGGTCTGCTTATAGGAAGTAGTGAATTAATTCCTCCTTTTGCTTTTCTTCTGTGGGCAGCTTTTGCTTTCTTTATTAAATTGTAATTATCTCAATTCATGAGTCTTTTCACTTTCCTTCTATTTTCTTCCCATCTTATGGGAGAGGGGACTAAATGAGGGACCCTGTGGGGGTTTGGCTGCTGGCTGGGGTCAAGCCACCACAATTTGTAATTATGGTTCATTTTCCCTCTTGTTAGACTTATTCAGCTGAATAAGGAGGGGATGCACAAAGAAGATTGCCTACCGAATTTGAATCCTCTTTGGTTGATTCTACTCAGTATGAAAATATGGAAAGCTATTATTAATCTGATATTATGGGCAATTAGAAGTTCAGGAGAATATATATATTTTTTTTTTCAAAGCAAAAGGTAGAAAGTAATGGAAGAAAAGAAATTGAATCCTTCATGTGCTGTCATTTTTATAGTGTATATTTGTGCAGAAGAATTGTTTATGAAAGTCTCTTGTGTAATATTTATTGCCAAGTCATCATCAAAGCAGTTTAAGTAACGTCTCTAGGTTTTCTTTGTCTTCTACAGCCAAAAATGAATTACTGAGAAACATTCTGAGTTAGTTGGAAAGCTTTATATACTCTGGATGAAAAATTGTTCTTTTAATGAAACCTAAGAACTGCCTTTGAGACAACACTGAAATTATTATAAGCTTTTCAAAAGCTTATCTTAATAAAAAGTTTATATAGGTTTACAAATGCATGCTGCTTTCCACAGATGAAACTCATTTTTTATATTGAGGGTATCATTAGAGTTATTTTTCATCAGCCTTGTTTCTTAAGAAGAATCTGATGATCAAATATGTTTTAGTATTTCATTTTTATGCAGTGAGTAAGAAAGGCTGGAATTTTGGAATACATCCAAATAGGTACAAGTATAGATAGATGAATATATTCAGATAGATACCAGATCCAGAAAGATAAAAAAATTATCTACTGGAGAAAACAGACCAAATTCCTCTGAATCAGAGGAAACTAATGATTTTCTCACTTTTTTTTCCCCTAATGTGTTCAAATTATATTATGAAGAATTGCAGTGATAACTCTTCCTTTTGCATCTTTGAGACAAATACTTGATACACTGCATGATTATTACTTTCTGTTCTAATTCATTGCATCTGTCAGATTGACGATTGAAATCTTGTTAGTTCTCCCAAGTCACTCAGTACGAGAAGAAGTTTGCACATGATCAGTCAATTAAATGTTTATGTAGTAAACTCCTTGGATCAGAGCTAAACCATTTATTTGTTCTTTAGTTTTCTGAAAAGGTTTACCAAAGTGCAGAGGAGGCAGTAAAAAAGAAGCAAACATTATGCACAAAAGAAAAAGGTTATTTTTATATATTTCAAAATTTGTTTTGAATTATGTCTTTGAAAACTGTTTTAGTTTACATTATCAGAGACTGAAGACTAAATAAAACCCACTTGTCCTTCTCTAGCAATCTGGCTCTATTCTCACCTTTAGAGACCTTTTCTAGGAATGACCGACCACTGGTCATGCTCTTTCACTGTTCAGATACATTCTACTCTTGTAGTGAATTCACCTTTGGCCATCTAAGGTGATGCGAAAATATGATGAGTTTGCCCCGGCCAAGAGCTGAGTAAAACACAAAGAGGAGATGACTGTCATCACATGATGGGTCATCACAAAAAGAACAACAAAAGAACTGAGAATAAGTGAATCTTGACATGGGGCTTAAATCAGCAGCTAATAGGAAAACACTGCCTGAAACTGCTGAAAAGGTCTATCACAGTGTTGTGGACTGATCTGATTGACAGCCTGTGTCAACAGCTGGCTATAAAACCCCTCAGCAGTATAAGGCAGGACAGAGTGTTGAAGGGGGATATCCTTAAATGGCTGTCCCACACCAGGTAAGGAAAGGCAAGGCTCTGAGGTGGAATGGCTATGCATCCCTGGACGTAGGGAATATCGTGTTTCCTGGGCTGACTGGAAGCTAGCCAATGTTATTCCAATCTACAAGTGTGTGAGGGAAGACCCAGGGAACTACAGACCTGTTAGCCTAACTTCAGTTCCTAGAAAAATTATAGAGAAGATTATAATGCACATTATTGAAAGGCATTTAAAGAGTAATGCAATCATCAGGCACAGTCAACATGGGTTCACAAAGGGAAAGTCCTGTTTAACTAAGTTGATATCCTTCTATTAACAGTGTTACTCACCTAGTAGATGAAGGGAAGGTGATGAATGTAGTTTTCTAGATTTTAATAAGGCTTTTGATACTATTCCTCAGGACAGCATCCTTCAGGACAAGTTGTCCAACTGTGAGCTGAGCAGGTTCACGGTGCACTGGGTGAAGACCTTGCTGTAGGGAAATGCTCAAAGAGTTGTAGTGAATGGGCCCACATCTGGCTGGTGACTGGTCACCAGTGCTGTTCCTCAGGGTTCAATTTTAGGGCCAGTTCTCTTCAATATAATTATCAAGGATCCAGATGCAAGAGCTGAAAGCACTATTAGCAAGTTTGCTGATTATAACAAACTGGGAGGTGGTGTTGACTCTCTTGAGGGGCAAGAGGCCTTACAGAGGGATCTAGATAGCTTGGAGCATTTGGCTCTGATTAATGGGATGAAATTTTACAAGTCCACAGGCCATATTCTGCATCTAGGACAGAGTAATGCTGGGCACAAATATAAACTGGGATGGGAGTGGCTGGAGAGCACTTGCTCGATTGACTTAATATCTTTCTTGTGCTGGGGACTCAGGAATGGATCCAGTACTTCCAAAGTGTCTCATCAGTGGCAAAGTAAAGGACAAGGATCACCTCCCTCAACCTGCTGGCAACACTTCTCTTAATGTAGTTCAGGATGCTGTTGGACTTCTTTGCCAAGAGAGCACATTGCTTGCTTATGTTCAACTTCTTCTTAACCAGAACCCCCAGACCCTTCTCTCAGCCCCAGGCTGTACAGATATATGGGGTTACTCCTGCCCAGGTGCAAGACTTGATATTTTGCTTTGCTGAACTGCATGAGATTCCTCTCAGCCCAATTCTCTATCCTATTGAGGTCCTTCTGGCAGTACAACCAGCAGTTGTATCAGTCACTCAGTTTTTTACCATCTGGAAACTTGCTGAAGGTGTACTCTGTCCCAGCATTCAAGTCATTAATGAAGATTTAAACAGTACAGGACCATTTACGGAGCCTTGGAGCACACCACTAGGACCAGGACCTATAGACATGATACTTCTTCCAGTTGTCTGAAGAAGATCTCCTCTACTTTTCCCTGGTCAGAGGGTTTATAGCAGACAGCCACCACAATACCACCCATATTGGTTTTCCTGCTAATCTTGACCCACAAGCTCTCAGTTAGCTCGTCATCCATTCCAAGGCAGAACTCCATGAATCCACACTGTTGTCTCACATAAAGGGCAAATCATGTTCTCAGTCTGACCTTCCCAAAGAGCCTGCATCCGTCAATTGCAGCACTCCAGTCTTAAGATCTATGCCACCACATGCCCACTATTCCAGTGAGTTCATAGTCCTGTATAACTGTATAAAGTCTTCTTATTCCTCCTGTTTATTTCCCATGCTCTGAGAATTACTGTACAGACATTTCAGAAAGTCACCCAAGCATGCTGATTCCCCAGAAAAGGCATAAGAGCTTTCCCAATAAGGCTGCCCCATAGACACTTCTTTATTTATGTTCTTACACTTGAGGGGATTCTGCTCCAGCTTTTATTGGTTGATTGCCATTCCCTTTCTGTTCACATCATCCCAGGCCCTTTTCTTGCTCCATCCACCACTCTCATCACTTGATTATTGAGGAAGCTCTCCCTTCCCATCATTCCTAGTTTAAAGCTGTCTTTAGCAGGTCAACTTGCCTGTTGGCAAAGATGATTTTTCCCCACTTAAGTCAGGTGGATCCCATCACTCCCAAGAAGCTGTTGATCCTCACAGAGAGTCCCATGTTCCTGGAAAACAAAACCTTTCTACCCCACACCAGCTACACAATCATTTACCCAAGGTCTGCATACAGTTACAGTGCCATGAACATGGTAGGATAGGTCACACACGGCTGTGTCTGATCTTGGTTACCCTCACTAGGTCTGATTCTGAATCCTCAGCTATGGGCTTACATCCCAGCCTGGTTTCAGCCTATCTCCATCCCCACTAAAGTGCCTGATGCCCCAGGCTGGGGCTACCCCTGCCTGCACCCCTGCTTGCCCTACTTCTTGGCTGGGGTGGTGGGATGAGCTGGTGAGATGCTGCCCTGTTAGTCACCTTGAGGAGGCCCCGCTGCTTCCAGCCCCTGTGGTGCCCTGGCAGTACTCCATGTGGAAGTCTGTGACAACTAGATGGTTTAGGGGTCTGCACTGGAACCTATCCATTTTAACATCTTTATTGATTATCTGGAGGAGGTGAAAAAGCTGGACTGACTAGCTGGTACACTTGAAAGTGGATCTGCCACCTTGGAGAGGCTGGAGAAATGGGCAAAAAGGTTCTTATGAAATTCAATAAGTACAAATGATGAGTCCCTGTTGGGTCCCCTCTGCAATGACACTGACTGGGGACCAAGGAGCTGGGGAGTAGCTCTGTGGAAAGGTCCTGGAGTGGCGATGGGCAATGAGCTGAATGTGAACTCATGGTGTGCCCTAACAGCAAAGGTGGTGAACAGCTCCTGAGCTATATGAACAGGGGCAGTTTCCACAGATTGAGGGACAGGATTGTCAACCCTCTGCATGATATTTGTCAGATCATATTTCAAGACTGTGTCAAGTTTTGGCCCCCAGTGCAGCAAAGACATGGACAAATTTTCATTGAATGCAAGAGATTAGAAATAAATATTTTGGCTACTAGAGGGCATAATCATTTTTGCATTATTGTTGCTATTCACTATATTTACTTACTTGTCATTCAAACTTTTGTAATGAAAACCATTTGTTGAAATCTTTCCTGGCAGCATTTACTGTATTCACTAAGTTTCAGAAAATAAAATTCCCTTAACAGCAACAGCAAGAAACTCTAAAATAGTGATTTAAAGGTTGATTTGTAGATATTACAGCTATTTTAAAGACAACAGATTTGTTTGCGTTATGTCATTTCCCACCCAGCACAGTATGTGCTATCATTCTGATAGGGTTGTGCTGAAAATATTCCCGACCTAAGTCAAAATTAGATATTAGATCCAAATGAGATCTCTTGAGTGTAGTGAGAATTGGAATGAAGGCCTCCAGCTACAAGCAATATGTATAACAATATCCTGACAATAATATTCATCCTAGAAAGTGCTAAGGATTTAGTTTTATTATGTCTCACTGGGTCATAGTGGGAGACAGAAGAGAATATACTGGAAATGAAGGCGAAGTTGGAACAGAGACCAAAAAGCTACTGAAAGAAAACGCATGTTTTAACAAACCATTCACTGTGCAATATTAACTGTTAGGTAAGAATGCTAAAATAACACAGTCCTTGGAGTACATTTCCAAGAAATTAAAGAATTAATGGGTACAGCTAAACAAAAATTCTGCTCAGCAGATCGATGTTAATTTTTTCATAGTCAAATAGACTTGTACAGTTACAGGCTATTACCCTAAAAATTCTGTCTCCCCCTGCACAATTTAATAAATAAATTGCATGACTGAAAATAAAATGTGGAAAATCCTGAGCATATCCCCAAGTCAAAGTTATAGTAAATTATTGCAAACATATACACTTCAGTCATTGATTATATTGACACCAAGAAACTTAGCATTTCCAAACACACAAATTCCATACAGAACTGAATGTATTTACATATGTGAGGGGCTTGCATTCATTACATTTACTTAGATGTATAAATTAATACAGGGCCATTGAACTGGTAACACAATTTCTTAGAAGCCATTAAAAAAAACCCAAGAGTTTTACTGAGTAGTACCTTACATACAATAAACTCAAACAAAAAATCCAACTTCAAAACGGGGATTTACTAATGTTTTTGATAGTAGCAACTCAGAAAGAATTACTTCTACTGAAAAAGTGTTTATTAAAGGGGAAAAACTGTTCACATCATCCCAGGCCCTTTTCTTGCTCCATCCACCACTCTCATCACTTGATTATTGAGGAAGCTCTCCCTTCCCATCATTCCTAGTTTAAAGCTGTCTTTAGCAGGTCAACTTGCCTGTTGGCAAAGATGATTTTTCCCCACTTAAGTCAGGTGGATCCCATCACTCCCAAGAAGCTGTTGATCCTCACAGAGTCCCATGTTCCTGGAAAACAAAACCTTTCTACCCCACACCAGCTACATAATCATTTACCCAAGGTCTGCATACAGTTTGAGGACCAGACTAAAATATATGTTAAGAATCAGTAATACATAATGAAAAGTCACGTGTAGAATTTTGTTTCTTATTGAGAGCAATTGATTGAAAAAAAGTAAGCGGTTGTAGTAGGTGATCACAAGTTTCATGTACTTCCATGATAATATAAGTCTGAAAAACGTAATTGAGAAGAGGTAACAGAGATTTCCTGTAATAAAAAGGAAGCATACATGCTACTCACATGATATCAGAAATACCCACATACAATTCAAATCATATTTAAGAAAATAAATAGATGGAATGTGAAAATATAAAAGGAAGGATTACTTGGATGATAAGGGGGATGAAAACTCTAATTTAGAACTAAGATTTAAAAGCATATTGTTTCTTCACCCTACAAAAAACAAAAACCAAGAGGTATATTAGTAAGGTTTGTAATTTTCTCATGGAAGAAGGTTTAGAGAAGGAAAAGAAAAGAAATCAAAACAACTTCAGATATAGAGAATGTTGGAACAAAAGCTAGTACCTAAAACCTATGAATATGCATACGAACAAATGAAAGATGGACATTTGAATAAGCTTCCTAGCTCAAGGAGGTTATGAACAATTTTTCAGATGGAATAGATATAGCTCCTTATCAAGTCATGGATAGGATTGTATAATGCAAGGGTCTGCCAAAGAAAGGTACTTGCACCAGTAGCTTAAGAGGTCTCTTTCAGTTCCAGAATCTTTAACATCTTTTTTTCTCAGTGTTTTCACACATAGTTAGAATTCCATAGGCTCAAGTAAAGAATCAACAGATATGCCTTTTAGAACATGTCACAGAGTATACAAAATAGAAAAAAAAAAAAAAGGCAAAAACAGATTGTAAGTTATGGTTTCCATACAGATAATGGTGACATCTGGAGTACTGGTGAGAATGTGAAGGGTATAGTATAAACTGAAGGGTTAAATAGGAGTTAGAAACTTCCTGTATTTTTGCTCTCTCTTTCTTAATCCTCAACCTGAAATTGCTGCTTCCTCTGCTTTCAGGTCCAGATTCCCAGTAAAAATTCAGTTAAAATCCACACTGATTTCAAAGTGTGTTGACTATATCCTCTTAACAGACAACATTCTTCGATTTTTTTTTTCTAGAAGTGATCAAAGGCAAATATAGTATCTCTCATTCTTCTAGCAGTTAAATCTGTACAAATTGAGAGTCAATCAACTGAAATATTGTTATATAATGATCATTTAGAATCATAGAAGAGTTTGGGTCAGAAGAGACCTTTAAAGGTTATCTAGTCCAACCCCCAAGTATCAGTCTAGTTTCATTTCTGTTTAAATAATGGAAAATGTAATACTGCTTTCAATAAGAGAGTAAGTAATCCAAGACAGAATGATTTTTTAAATTTAAATTTTGAACTACAGCAGTGTAAAAGCAACTTCTAAGATAGATATGGACCTGTCATAACTGAATTCAAAATTCTAAGCAATATTAAGCAACTAGTTATTGGTTTCTACATTTGGAGAGAGCTCATGAGAACTCGACGTTTCTGATCTTGAAGCCGATTTTCAACTATGTTACTCCATTTCAAAACCAGAGCAGCGGAACAGTGAATCCACTGTGAATTCATATCTTGGATAGATATATAAAGGGAAAAATTGAAAAGTTTTCTATGAACTACCAGTAAACCCTAACTTTCACATTTCCTAATTTCAGGATTTTTTTCTGAAATGTGATTAGCTAGTGATGTTAATTAGCACTTCATTGCTGATAAGACCATGGGATCAGAATGTCACAGTACTGTCCAAGGTGCTGTATTTCAGAGGAAGCACTTCATTGCTGGGTTGGGTTCTAAGGTTTTGTTCTGGTTGTATCTCCTAAACATCCAAGGATATATCATATCAGACAGAGATGACTGTGGTTTCTCAGTACATTCCTCCCCTTTTTCTATCTATCACTCTTCTTCTCTCAGTCCAAAACCAGATTCTAATATCTTTATCTATATGTTCAAACTTACTGAATGTATAGCATATTTAGTTTTCTTCCATTATCAAGAAATTCTTTAAGCTTTTTCACTTTACATTTTGCTTTACAATTCCCTGCATAAGGAAAATTTTACATAGAACTAACATATGTCATTTTATCTTTAAAAAAATATCACCTAAAATTTCTTATTAAGCAAACTGTGTTTGAAATAATTTTGTATGTACTGCTCCAAAGTACAACTGGTGCAAGAAATCCCAAACAAGCATTTCTGAAATAGTCTTCTCAAATTCTAATCACATAAAGTGTGAGAAAATAAGTGCTGCTTTGTTTTTATTATTGACTTAGTAATGGTAAAGAGGAGCAAGAAAGTTTTGAATGTTTTTTAGCATCATTTAGCACCTTTTCAGAAGGGTTGTTTTATGACACATAGTACATAAGCGAAATACTCACAGCAAAGGTGCAGCTGCAGAATAACCTATGATACTACAACAAAGAAATTCTAACATTAGGTGACCATATTTATGTCTATCTCAGGCACTTTAATTGTTTGTTGTTTTTTTTTTTATATCATTGGCAAATGTAATGCATTGTTATTGACCAAAAAACTGATCTCCAACTGTCCATAAATAGATTTCCTAGCCAAAAATACCAGGATCAAATTCTCATCTGAATTAAGGTCCTGAAAGAATCAAAGATAAAAGTTAATTATGCAAGAGATTTAATTTAGCTGGAAGCTATGGAAGAACACCCTTTGACTAGCCTTCAGAACTCCTGAAAGCTTATGTTAATAATGTGAACTGGACTCACTTTTCTTAACATGAGGTACTTCATTAATTTTAAATCATTAATGTGTAAAAAAATATAGATGATAGGCAACATCTTAAACCACATTTTTCTGAGTGTCAGAAAGTTTGCTGCATCTCTGCCAATTTGCATTGGTTTAGAGTCTGGGACTGTATCTAATTTTTTGAAGACGGCTCCTGACATTAAAAAAAATAGTAGATTTTTTTATACTAATTTGACTAGAGTCTATTCTTCTCCCTTATTTTTATGTCTAAGCTATTTTTCCTTTCCATTTCTTGTCACATCTGTTTAATTTCTGTTATCTCTGCTACAACAGAAATGGTCTAGGCAATGAAGTGCAGACAGAGCATATCACTGACCTTGAATAATGCTATAAGGTACATAAAATCCTTGGTTCTAGTGTACTGCCAGAGATCTTGACATTACACAAAGTGGGAAAGTGATTTTAACTTTGATGAAATAAACAAATCTGAGGATTAAAACACAAAAAAAAAAAAAGTGGAAATTCTACTATATGACTAATTTGCAGCTGCTTATCAATCACAGCTCTTTGACAAAATCTGTTTAAGGAATACTTTTTTTCAGAAGCAAATAATAGCATTTTTAAATTATTTAGTAAGCTTTTTGATAATTCTAAATAAGTTTGCCTTTTTTGGCATAAATCTGTAATGACATCTACAGATCAAAATGCAAGGTAAATATGTTTGCACATCTGTCACTCACTCCGTGACAAAGGTAAGCTTGTGGTATCTCTTCCTACTGTTTCTTTTATGAACATAGATTCTACAGTGTATTTTCAAAAGTGTGAATATAAAATTCCATATATTTAATTTTTATAATTTGCTCTATGCTATGTTTTATTACATTTTCAGTTCTCCTTTTTTATTTCCTGTTTTTCAGATGAACTAGGGGCAGATGTGGAATTGCCACAGATCTAGGCCATTATTGAAGTCCTTTAAAGCAGCAAGATACAATACCTTATAGGAGTCTTCCAGTACCTAAAGGAGGCTTATAAGAAAGTCAGAGGGAGACTTTTTACCAGGCCCAGTAGAGATGAGATAAGGGATAGCAGTTCTAAACTGAAAGAGGGTAGATTTTATTTACGACGAGGGTGGTGAAACACTGGAACAGGTTGCCCAGAGTACTTGTGGATGTCCTGTCCCTGGAAATATTCAAGGTCAAGTCGAATGGCGCTTTGAGTATTCTGATCTGGTGAAAAATGTCTCTGTCCATTGTAAAGGGGTTGGACTAGATGATCTTTGAAGGTCCCTTCCAATCTAAACCTTTCTATCATCCTAGAAAGCTCTCCAAAATAATTTCATGTATTATAAATACATTTAATATATTTGAGGGTTTTTTTTCTGTGAAAAAGCAAGAGTTCGCCCCCTCCTATCTCAATATTTTCTGAGAATGTGTCTGTATTTACAGAGAGTTCCTAAACATTTAGGGCTCATGTTTCATTCATCTTCTGCTACAACTCTGTCCAAAGCTTCTCTTTCAGATTTATCTTAAATGTCTCCGGTTTCTTTGTTCATTTTGCCAGGCAGCTGCATTATTCTATTCAGGTAATACACTTTTCCTGTATCTTTTTTTAATGAGTTTTATCTAGATATGAGTTGTCTGCTACAATGTACAGCTCAATGTCCTGCATTTAATTTTTATTGAAAAGAAAAATGGAGACCAAAATAAGTTACTGGAAGAGACTCTCAGAAAAGCTAAACTGCCTGCAATCATTTTTCAGACACTTTGCAGAGTCAAGCAATCAGATAATATGTGCTTAATTTAGAGAACAAGTTTTGACAAGGGTTTTGTATAACCTCACTACCAGGATACCACAGCAGCAGCAGCAGGTTCCAGCTCAATCAAAAATCAATTTCTTGTACTGAGGGAGAAGAAAGCAAGAACGGCACCTTACCTACACACAGAATAATCATGCTGATACGGTGTTCAGAATTTTGCCGCAAAAGTATCTATTTCTTTATTAAATACAAAAGAAATCTAGGATGACCAGCTTGCTCGATACAGCTACTTAAATTTTTCTGAAACATTTCCTCCCTCTTGATGTGGGAAAACTAATATGGCCTGTCTGAAAGATGGTTGCCTTTAGAGTGAATACGGGCAAACAAGCACTTCTAGAACACAGTCCGTCCAGCTTGGATTAGATTTTCTTTCTATGATTTTATCCTAGAAGTGATTGTGTTCACTTTGAATCTAAAAACACCCTAGATCAGTAACTCAGAAATGGAGTTATAGACTTCAGTGAATCTTACCTGAAGAGACTTTGCAAGCAACTTTAAGGAGGTGTTCTGGTTTTGTTTGGTGAGGGGGGGGCCTAAGGTGGAAGCTTCTGTAGGAAACTGCTAAAAGTTTCTCCCCTTTGTTCAGTGGACTCGGCCGGGCCTAGGGCGGACCTGCTGCTGGCCAAGGCCGAGCCAATTGGTAGCAGAATGTCCTGTGATAAAGCCTCTGCGATAACGTATTTAAGAAGGGGAAAACAGAAAAAAAGAAAAAAAGAGAGAAGATGTGAAGCAGCTGAGTGGGGGCAGAGAGGGGGAGGCACAAGCCTTGTGGGCCTTTCAGGCCTCACCCTCTGGCCTCCCGCCAGGCAGCCGACTGGGCCCAACTCAGCCTGGCCTGGCTGCAAGAAGTGGAGAGGAGATGAGAAGTGAATAAGATGTAAAAAGGATCCTGAGAGGCGTCTGCCAGCCTGTTGTGAGGAACGGCTGCA